>MU122307.1:0-30855 GCA_014904905.1 Wilcoxina mikolae CBS 423.85
GTTGACTGCATGACAGCTCATCTGATTTCGTTGGGTGCGAGTGATATCTTGTGTAGTTTCGATGACGTCCAAGGATGGCGCTTGTACTATCCCGATACGGCTATGATCGAGTGATCGCCGGTGACCCCGCTCCGATGGCTTTTGGTGATGTACAACTTGTGAGGTGTAACAGCTGGAGCCATGTCGCCAAATGTCACGTTCTTTCGGTCACCCATTAAAGTGTCTGTGATTCTGGCGACAATAGCGGCGAATCCCTTAATTAATTGTCGATAACAATTCCATAGGTCTATGATGATTTGAACTTCCTTATGTCTTTTGGGTATATGCCATTTTGGGATGGCTTCAATTCGGCTTGGTGCAATTTTGAGTCCCTCACCACTAACCAGGGATCCAAGAAACTCAACCTCCTGCTTATCGAACTCACACATGTTGGCTTCCAACACCAGATTGATGTCTTGAAGTACTTGAAGGACCTTTCCTATGTATGAATGGTGTTCTTCCCTTGTTCCCTTGGTGGCGAAGAGGACGTCATCGATGTAACAGACTGTTATGTCTTTTTCTCCGCCTAAGAATAGCTGGAGGATGCCGTTCATCCATTGCCGAAAGGTGGCAAGTGTATTCTTTAATCCAAATGGTAAGACTGTATGTTCATATGATCCGAATTATATTCTGAAGGCTGTTTTCCATTCGTGTCCTTTGGCTATTCAAATCAAATGATAACCTGACTTCATGTCCAACTTCGCAATTTCAGTTGCTTCCTTCATTCGATTATGTAGATCGTTAATTAAAGGTAGAGATGTCTTGTCTTCGAGCGTCAAGTCCTTTAGTCTCTGATAATCGACGCAAAGATGCAGACCTCGTCCATTTCGCTTTGGTACAGATTACATTGGTGCTCATGCCTGTCCCTTGGATGGTTGTATTTTTCCTTCTCTTATCATTTTGTCAATGTATTCTTTCAGCAATCACTCTTCTTCTCAGGAAAGTTAGCATATAGGTTCTGCATTCCCTTGCTTGTCTGATACTTTCAAGTGCATTTTGTGGTCGTATGGTCCATGAAATGGTAGCTTTTCAGCTTGGTTATGGTCAAACAGTGACATCAACTTATGAAATTGTGATCATATGTTCTCTGCCAATAGACTTGTCGCTGCAAAGCATACTGCTCTGATGTTAATTGCCTCTTTGTGAAAGGTGACTTTTTCGTCGTAAGTGCTTTCCCAGTTAGAGTGGAGTTTATCGTGGTTGTAACATGTTTGTTAGCTTTGTGTGAAGTGCAAACATCTGTATGTTGCTCCCTATACTTTGCGTTTTTTCAGATGCAAGGCAGGAATCGGAACTTCGTAGTCACTGTGTATCGGTACTTTCTTGAAAGTCTTGAGAGTAAGATGGTTTCCAAATGGTAAATCCAGGGGGATTGTATGTATATTATGGAGTGATACTGACTCACTGTTGAAATCTTTTGCATTGATTCCATTCTTCCTTCTGACTATGGCAATCTAACATGTCCTAGGACACTGATGTAATATGATGAAAGATATTGATCCTAGATCGAGTATAGCCCATACTGGAAATTGATGTACTTTTCCTGTGCTATCTGTACAGTTCACAAAAGAGCAATAGGCTGGTCTGTCTCCTGTTCGGCTAATTGAAATTTTGAGAATGTTGTTGAGCTCATAATAAAAGAAATTGTCGGAAGTATTTTGTTTTTTGTTTGTAGGTTCCTCTTTTGAGTGGGAGTTTGTTCGTTTGGTAGCCATCCTTTTGTCAATGACTCGACTGCAACAGGTCATGGGAAGTTACCACTCGTATACTTGTTCTTCTTAAATAGTTGGGCAAAACATTAAGTGCTCCACCGATGGTTGTGTGAGTGTATCTGCAGTTGTGTTCGCAATAGCAAGGGTCTTAGTCTTCACAGTCCATGTGCATGCCAAGGTATGTCCTCCAGAAATTATCAAATACTGGATCATTAATGGTTAGGGCACCACCGTCTGCTGCTACCTGTGTCTAGCATATATTCCAGAGAGATACGGCGGATAGTTCATCCCACAGGTATTCTTCCAGAGATCCCTCTGGTTCTAAGACTATAGCGTCAATACCTGTGAATGCATTGAGTTGTTCTAGTTCTGATAGTTGGCAGGGTAGTTCTGCAAGGTCGAAGAGGTTGATTCTGCTGCGACAGTTCATGTCGTACATATTCATATTTGTTGTCATAGAAAGTATTGTTTGGAATACTACTGGCCAGCAGTTTTATCCCTACCGGAATCCTCAAGGTATCAACCGGAAATAATAAAGGCTTTCTCCCACATAATTTCCATAATCTTCAATGTGAATCGTACTTACCATTATAATCTGAGCTATCATGTTGTTCCCACCAGTTTCCCGCAATGTGTAAGGGCGTAGGTCGGTGTACGGCCTCGTATAAGTGTAGATAAGGTTGCAAACGTGGATTCGACAATGAGATAGATTCAATAGGTAAGGTTATCGATGGCGTGCAAGAGTACTCGCACGATCTGACTATATACTGGGCAGATGGGTGGTTACCCTGCCATAGGCCGGCCACCATTACATCATCCCCCTCATTATCTGCAGACCTCCTGGGCTGCATACCCGTACATGAAGAGAAGAAGAATAAAGACTCCAAGCTTGTACGCCCTCGTATGGCCTCGTAAATCCCGCTGCCGACCTTTCGGTGGATCCGGCGCACAGGGAAAGTCCACCTGCAGTGGTAGGTGGTAAAACCCGTGCCGTCGCCATTTGAACCGGGCCGAGATCCAATAAGAAGAGAAGGAGAAAACAAGAAGGAAACGTCCAATTGACCCCTGTAACTTCCATATCTCCATATCTCCATAT
This sequence comes from Wilcoxina mikolae CBS 423.85, assembly GCA_014904905.1. Classification (NCBI taxonomy): domain Eukaryota; kingdom Fungi; phylum Ascomycota; class Pezizomycetes; order Pezizales; family Pyronemataceae; genus Wilcoxina; species Wilcoxina mikolae. Next base: position 2,848 of record MU122307.1, read on the forward strand.
CCAAGCCCTCGGTATACCATAGCTTTCATCGTGCAGGCTCGGTGGTGCTCATATCGGTAAGCGTCATTGGGTCTCGTGATCGATCGGACGCGTATCGGCATCGCGGAGAAGTCATTTGCCTAACTCGTGAGCATCCAAGAGAATATCAAACTTACAATGTAATCAATCAAGTGCGCTTAGCTCACGCAAGGCTTGTGCCCTCGGTAGTCTTTCTCTGTAAGTGCACTTCCGTGCTCGTGTAATCATTTTGCATAGGTGCACTTCCGTGCAATGCTGACGCTCGTAGGTGTGCTTCGGAGCTTCCGCTCAGATCGTAGGAACGTAATCTTCAAGTGCGCTTCAGAGCTTCCGCTCTGATCATAGAAAGGTAATTGTCAAGTGCACTTCAGAGCTTCCACTCAGATCGTAGAAAGGTAATCGTAAAGTGCGCTTGAGATCTTCCGCTCAGATCGTAGGAAGGTAATCGTCAAGTGCGCATCAGATCATAGGAAGGTAATCGTGAAGTGCGCTTGAGAGCTTTCGATTCAGGTGCACTTCCGTGCAAACGATAAGGTGATCGTGTCCGCTTGAAATCCGGATCGTAGGTCATCCACTACTCTTCGCTTCGGCCTTCGACTTTCAGTTGCCCTCCGACTTTTGCCCTTCGATCTTGGACTCTCCTTCGCAGACATCACCACCTGTCCAAGGCCTGGGTGGAGATGAATGCCGGTTTGTGTGGTAGCGGTAGCCCAAGTCGCCTGAGCGGCCTCGGCACCATAGAAATGCTCAAAATACTGAAGGTAGCCCGAGTCGCCTGAGCGGCCTCGGCACCATAAAGATGCTCAAAACACTGAACCGAGATACTCGTCTTACTTCGTCTTTGGGTCTTATTTCGTCTTCGGCTTCCTTCCGTTTTTCGACTTCGCATTGAGCTCGATGGTGTGGCGCGTGTATCGACGCGTCAAGAAAAAGGGGTAATGAGCCCCGTAGGATATCTCGAGGTACTCTCTCGTCGATTCGTAGAATTGCTCGATGGTAGATCGCGCGTATTCGTGTGACTTCTCGATGATAGGCAGCGAGTAGAAACGCGTCGAAAAGCGGTAATTCACGAAATCCCGTAAGCGAAACGTATCCAATTAGTAAAGATCGATAATAGTGTAAGGGCGTACGTCCATGTTCGGCCTCGTATAAGTGTAGATATGGTTGCAAACGTGGATTCGAAAATGAGGTAGATTCAATAGGTAAGGTTATCGATGGCGTGCAAGAGCACTCGCACGATCTGACTTTTCCTGGGCGGATAGGCGGTTACCCTGCCATAGGCTGGCCGCCATTACACAATGTCTGAAATCTACTGTTTTTCTTCTTCCTCTAAACACAATGCTATTTCACCATACGACGTTTCCTTATCTGCATCGCCGTTAATATAATCGTCGACATCATCTTCTTTCTGGTCATATGTCCCAACCTTCATTTTTTGATATGCTTTCAGGTGTCCGAAACTGGGAGTTTCGATGGACAGTTTGATGTCCTGAATGCATGTCATGGTGCCATGTTTCCCTTTTCTCTCGGTCGGCCATGCGCAGGGTTAACACTACTTTGCTGCTCTTCTTAGTGTAAGTTCCTCCTTTGGTATTCCTTCCGTCAGCTGAGCAAATATTGTCCTGTCATCATTCTTGAATGAATTAGGTTTTGATAAGTCTCTTCAGCCTGTATTGGACTTATATCGATTTTCCTGCTGAGCAAAGCATTGTCTTTAAAAACCAGCCCCAAGAACTCTGGCCTTTTCGATCATAACCTTGGAGCTAACTCGTCCGAAGGTATCGTGACTATCGCTGCTCCGAGATCCACCAAAGATTGCGAAGTTCTTTTCTGTGGCTCACCAGATCTCAACATTCCTTCCGGCATGGATCATGAATTCCCGTAGTTCTTCATCCGTATAGTCGACCGGATTGAACAGACTCAGCTGCTTGAAAACAAGAGGTAGCAGCTTGCTCATCAGCATTGTCTGGTACACAACCCCTACTATTTCCATCTTCATGTTAAGGGTGTCGAATTCGGTAATCATATCTTTTACATTACCGGTGTACTTAAGCTTAGTGAAAGCTTTCTATGCTGTTGTTTGCTGATGTTTGTTGTCAAAACCGGTATGGATAGCCACAAGATAACTGGACCAGCTCAATTCGTGTTTTCCTTTAGAAGCTTTTAATTCCCACTGCATATGCCCATTCAGAGTGTGTTCCTCGGGACTTCATCGGACATACTGAATTTTAAGTCCGGGTCGAGTAATCAGGTGTGATAGGTCAGTAACAAATGATTCCATACTCATCTACTATACATCAAAGTTTTCTGAAACCTTGCCCCTAAACCTTGCTGGGTCTGATAAGTTCAACCTTCAGTCCCTTGATTTGTTGGGTCACTGTGTACTACAACATGCCTAGCATTGTGATCCTGACTGCAATGGGTGTGATCAATATAGTGGTGGGGGATTATTTCCTGTATTTCTCGCTGTCAGTAGTGCTGCTCGTGAGCTCTCTGTAGGTGGTGCATCTCCTATTCCTATATCCGTGACGGATCCTCCTCTAAGGCCCACTCTTTCTGCCACATTTGAGTCGGAGATGGGTGAAATATTCCTATTGCATTCCTCAGTTCTCTTTTGGCATTGTTGAATGATACCCCTCCTGTCTGGATTGACTGGTGTTGAGTCTAAGAACTTGACCTTTCTGAAGGCCGTGGTAAGTCAAGTGGTCTTTTCTTCTAACCCTTGGACTTGTCCTGCTAACTCCAGAAAGTCTGCCAATGACGGAACCTACTCCCTCAAGTTTTGTTCAATTTTATTTAGATGCTCATGCTGGGCGTTCATACTCAGGGGCCATGATGCAAATCTGATGATTAACGAACACACCACACCTTCGCACCACTCAATCGTTTTTCTTAGAGCCACAAATTCATATGTCACCTTCAGAATTATTGTGTTGTTCTGTTGTTGGAGGTTGCCGATTCCCATTCTCGCTTCCCTCAGTACTGCGTTCAATATCTGGATCTGCTCTTTGTGTCCTGCTAGGGTTTGTCATCCTAGGATTCTGTCTGTTCTACTTGTTGATTGAAGAGTTGACAATCTAGCCGAACGGCTTCGAATTCCTCCTAGATTGTTTCCTTCTCATTGTGGCAAGCCACTATCAGGTATTGCATTTCGTAAAAAAACGGTCGATCTGACTCTACACAGTGTCGGTGATCTCGGTGTCCTGTGCTTCCAAGGCCTCTCATGATGTTATGTATTGTTGCCTCAATTTTTCGTACAGAGCTTGCAGCTTTTTCGCCAAGTCCGATAAGTACCAGGAGGGTTGCTTCGTCTTGCTGACTCCAGAGGAAACGGGTACCAACTGGTCTGCTTCAAATATTAGTTGGAGCCTGTGACTCCGCATTGTGAAAATTCTGAGAGGAAAATGTGAAGGGTCCTGTCTTTCGTGTGTGGATACTATCTCGTAGTCATTGTTAGTTTATGTGAGTGCACTGCGAACACTGTCCGTTGCAGTAAAGGGTGCAATATTCTGCACAGACGTATTGAACAATTGGTCTTCATGGATTGTTGATATAGTTTTAATTTTCAACACACCCTATTATTGCAAACGTAACAATTCGTAGTCGTAAAAACTTTTGAACTTGTCCAAAATATTATACTGTTACTGGAATACAAATATGATAGTGTAAGTATAGCCCCCTACTCTTTTGAAGTCGTAGCAGTCTTGAAGGTAGTCTTCCAGATAATCCACTTCGTATTCAGAGGGAAGTTGACGGGTATAATACCAGTACAAGTATTCTTAGGAGATATAATGGAGGAGGAGGCAGAAAAGAGCCACGTAGCAAAACACTTCCGGGGTGATAGCTGTTTTGAAGAGGGTATGGGCGTAAGGCACAGTGAAATCGAGATCTCGAACATTTATAAAGATACAATTTTCTGTGTGGAGTAGAAAATTGAATAATGTTTTTGGTTCTTGTCTGCTGGTGTGTTCTGACTGTGGATTGCTGCTGGAGCATGCCTTGTTATTTTGCGGGTACAAAGGTAATTTGTTTATAGACAATGTGGAATCATTCGATCTCACTCATCTATGACTTCGGCCTTTGTACTTAGATAGCTATACCTTCCGATCGTTAGACTAATTACTCGATCTTATTATGTTGTGCTTCTCTTCCATTTTACTTTTGGCACTTTGTTAACATACGAGGCATCCCTGTAGGTTATCCTCATATCGCCAGATTTTGCTACATATCAACTATGCCGTTTTGCTTTTCTTCTGGACTGTCTGCACGTATGCAGAAAATAGGTTTCGACAACAAAAGTTGACAGCTTCATCTACCCATCACTTCTGCTTAGATCTTTTGACTCAATACTGAATGAGATAGCGGGTCAGCTGTAGATATTTTACTCCATAGATTTATGTCGGAGATCAACCGATACTATACCACCTATCTCTCAACTATTGCGTCTTACATTTGCGACTGGATTGTGCTCTCGACTGCCCAATAATCCGACCAGCTATGTCATCGGTAGTAAGATCCAAACACATCTTCTCAACAGGTAGCTGTGACTACCGGGGTGCAGATAACGTATGAGCTTTCCATATTTCAGTCCACTGATAGTATATTCCCACGGATCAAACATTGTCATTTGCCTGATGGAGGCGCTTTCCAGCGTACCAGTCTCTAACCTGCAATTCCAAATAGATCCGGATAACAAAGGTAGTTCCGGTCAAATAAATCATACACAGCTGATCCGAAGGCCCCCACTATGGCGTGATCCTGTTTCAGCAACGGGTGTAAATTCCTAACTATCAAGGGCCTAGGCATATAATAGGATGCCACCCTAAGTACTCAGAACGATATATCTGCCAGCTAAATGTTTAAACTATCACTGTTTGATCCGAAAGGTATACTGCCCCCACTCAGGTTAATCATTCCGCTTTGACAGGGCTCGGTATTGGCTAAGCATTGATATCACGAAGGACTTCGGCACTTAGTGAAAGGGACACCATAGGTGTGACATCAGCTAACCTCCGAAAGGTACTGAATGTAGATTTACATACAGCTTCAACCATATCCCATATATCTGCTAAGGGGCAACCCCGAACAATGCAATTCCAGGAGATTGTATCGCCCATATCGGCAGTGTGGATTACATATATTCTGCTTGAGACATTCGCACCGATAGTATTCACAACTCCTAATGTTGTGAATATCACAATACTCCTCGTAATAGCGTATCTAAACAGCCACTATCAAATATCAATACCTGAAATTTCCTTCGAAACAATAGGTATAGGAGGTGCAGGTCTAGGAATTGAGTACAAGTTGGTACACATGCTGCAGCATATTCTGAGAGACGATTTGATCAAGGTGCTGCAGAGCATTTCTTCTTTCCAGGAGTACATAGTGCATCTTGATGGCAATGGGCAATAGGGCAACCAACAACATGATATGAAATATTTGCTTTATCTATGCAGCTACTGATTCCTTGCCAATTGTCATATAAAAAGGCAATGCTTTCTTGTTGACAGATAGAATCATCAGATCGCTACCATCAGAAATAAATATCATCGGTACCAGTATATCACCGATGGATATTATTGCCTACACAATTGTCAGCATGGTAAACGGTATACTAAGGAAGCTTATCTGCCTATCCCCCTTCAATCTCCAGTATAAATTCTGGGAAAAACCTGATGATCAGCATCATTGAAGCAATATTTCAGAGTAAATATAAGATGTTCCTCGGAAGCTCCCAACCAGAGAAATTATTCTACAGACTCTTTAAGGTCATAATACCAAAACTCAATTGCATCTCGAGGCTGTCCATTCTATCCCTTCTGGAACATAGCTTTCTTTCAGGAGTCCTGGCCAAGTCCATCCTCCATCACATGTATGTTCTGTTGGAGGTTATAATTCAATTTCAGAGAATCATGTACACATTCTTGAAGTCAGTAGTTTCCATTCAGCATGTTGTCGATAACATTTGGGGAATGACCTTTTGATATGATCAGCACTGCGAAATTGTATTCCTTTTTACTGTCGAACAAATGCATGGTTGTTATCAAGTACTACTCAGTATTATACTTATCGTGGGCCTGAAAGTATGTGACAGAAGCTCCTGTATTGAGAAATAATAATCTTTGCCTGTTTGAGTCAAATTGAGATAGTTCTGGAGAATGGACATGTGCAACAGATCAAACACATGAGGATCTTCAAAGTGATCATCAATGAAATGAACACAATTGCTGGAATTGTGGACTCATGTATTGGACTTATTTCGAATGTGTTCAGGGGGCTTGGAATCTGATTTGGTCTCAGCAGGTTGGGCATGTCATGGGGATACTTAGTACCATTGTATACCTATTGACATCTACGTCTTAGAAGCCATAGGACTCCTGAAGGTGATCCTCTGAGGAGTCTTCTTGATACTCGGAAGAGAGTTGACCGGTATAATATATGTGTAAGTATTCATCGGCAATGTTGTACATGAGGCAGAAGAGTGAAGCATAGTGGAACTCTTCTTGGATAACGACTCATTGGTGAATGGTGTGAGCGTAAAGCACAGTGGAAACAACATCTCAAAAAATCATAAAGATATGGTAATTGTAATAGAGTAGAAAACTTAATAATATTTTAGGTTCTTGTCCACTGGTGTATTCTGACTGTGAATTTCTGCTAGTGCTTGCCTTGTTACTTTGCAGGTGCAAAAGTGATTCTTTTTATAGACGGTACGGAATCACTCAATGTCACTAATCTATGACTTCAGCGTTTGTACTAAACAACTATGGCCGCCGATCGTTAAGCTGATTACTTGATCTCGGTCAGTTGCGCTATTTTTCAATTTGACTTTCGGCACTTGTTAGAGTGCAATCCAACCCTGTAGGTTATCTTCATCACACCAGGTATTGCCAGGTAGCAACTGTACCTGTTTGCCTTTCTTCCGAACTGTATACAGGTATGCAGAAAACAGGTTTCGACAACAAAAGCTGATGTGTTCATCCAACCATCACTTCCTCTTAGATCTCTTGACTCAATACCTAATCGGATAGTAGATTAAGTTCACTGATAGTAAAGTCCATCAGATTGAATACTATCGTTTGTCCGCAGGAGAGGCTTTCCAGCATACCAGTCTCCAGTCTGTGGTCCCAAATAGATCCAGATAACGAAGATAGTTCTGGTTTGAAGAATCATCTACAGTCGACTGTAATAAAGTATATGTTGGCATACTATACCACTTGGCCAAAAGGCAACTATGACACCTCTTGTGTCATACAACAACCCCTTATAACCGGTACTTCCTCTGTGGCCATTACATCATCCCCTCTTTTTGGTGGACATGTCCTCAGGTCCTAGGCAATCCAGCCTAGCATTATATGTTATACCACCAGGGATTAGACCCTGTAAGCCCGATTGTCGCTTCCCCTTCTTGGCGAGTCTTATGTGCTCATACTGGGAATTGAACCACGGACCGTGTTGGTGTCATACTGTAATAAAGTATATGTTGGCATACTATAACACTTGGCCAAAAGGCAACTATGATACCTCTTGTGTCATCCAACAACCCCTTATAACCGGTACTTCCTCTGTGGCCATTACACCGACCTGAGAGTCCCCGCTATGATGTGATCCTGCTTCAGCAACACGTGTAAGTTCCTATCTATCGAGATCCTAGGCTTTTAGTAGCATGTGACCCTAAGTGTTCGGAACTATGCATCCAACTGCTAAGCGTTTAAACTATCTCTGTCCAATCGAGAAGGTGTACTGCCCCTATGCGAGTTAATCATTCGCCTTTGTCAGGGCTCAGTATTGCCTATGCATGGACGTCACGCAGGACATTCGTCACTCAGTGGAAGAGACACTAGGGGTGTGACATCAGCTATCCACCGAAAGGCATCCACTATGGATAACCATGCATCCTCTACCGTACCTCGTACACCGGCTAGGGAAGAATCCATAACAGTGCACAATATTGACAATGATCGCTGTTTATGTATTTGTAGAGCTACTAGTCAGACATGTTAGGATTCAAGCAAACAGGACTGAAATGATTCAGAGTTTGTATGGGAGCCATGGTATGCATAGTGTAGACAATGCTGAGTGCTATATATGCGGTTGGCAGAATATCTTGTGTTTCCATGTATGGATCCTTGCTATGAAAGGGTAGTGAAATTGTGTTTCCGACCAAGTACCTTTTGTCTCTTATTGACGAAGAGTAAAAGATACACTGTCTTTAATCTCGGAAACACAAATGAAAGGGACAACAGAAAATAGAGGGACGGTCGCCCTCTGTATCTCGGCTCATGTATCCAGCGATCGGCTTGACCAATCCGGTTGCTTTTGTTTATCCAAGATATAAATCTAAGCAAAGTTATTGGCCACCTCCATATAACTGCGAGAGCTTCCCAAAGTTTTTGCTATCAGGAAGTTGATCATTGCCTGGTTTCATGTTCATGGAGAATTTCAAAGCAGGGATATCATCCAAAAAACATTGACTGTTGGGCTGTAAGTTTACTTCGGATGCAAGTATATCTCGTATAATTACCAATACGTTGTGCTTGTCACATGACATAAAACCTCTGAGACCTGTATATGAAATGCCATGGCCCTGGAATATAGTGCAAACACAAGTTTTCATGATATACCAATGCCCACAGAACCTAAATGGATACAAATGGTTTGGCAAATATAAGACAGAATCTATGGACTTGCTTATTTACTTGCTTGTTTAATGTTTGACTGGGCAGATGATACAAATCAAAGATAACAACATTTGATATCACTGATTGTTATAGGAAGACACGTATTCAAAGTTCATGACACAACTGGACAGAGTGAAATAGAGGTACCTGTAGTGGTATATATACTGTCAGAAATACCGGTGACACTTCTCTCACTTTATAAGGAAGGTCCCGACTGTTTGTAACACCACACTGCATCATTATATTTGAACATGATGTCCTGCTCATATGATTAGAACTCAGACTGACAGACTTTGATTCTTCGATTCAATAACCACATGTCAAGCGTGTTTCACACTCATGCAGTGGTGTAAACAACTCTCAGAGTAGTATAACATATACAGTACATTTTTCAGGCAGGAAGAGAAGTGCCGATGGTGGCTAACAATCAGCTCAGTACCATTTCGAGTATGATGTTTGATATCACCAATGATTTCAACTCTTTTGCAAGCTACTTCACACCATTCCAGTATCTTGATAGCTCATTGTACACTGTATAAATTCCGCTGTACACTGCCTTTGTTTCAATTCTTCTCCATCATATCTATCGACTCTATGTTTTTCTATTTACCACTCTTATCATTATTTTCAGAAACATTAACCCTAACCCTGACTGATCACTCAAACACCTTATATTCAGCTCAAAACATTTCAATACCATCCAAAAAAATCTCATCTATCCCCTCCAAAACTGATACAATTCAGAATACTCTCCACCTAGATGGTTTTGTGAAACAGGTTATGGCCTAGCACATTGGATACCTCATTCAGATGTTTGCCATTTATAGTTTCAAGCATGATGGGGCGATTGACTTGATCTATGATATCCTTCTTCTGTATCCAGTCACTCCAAGGGACTTTGCACAGTTACAAGGGATATGGAAGCATTGGACATCGACTTAACCATAATATATGATATTGTTGTGTGAGTTCTGAACATTTCTCCAAGATTGTTTCGATAAGACTCAGATCCAGATGAACCAGTATCACAAGTAAAACAAACCTTTTCTTACTCACACCGATACCATAACTGATCCCAAATCCAAAGACTCGGATGACTGAGATAACTCCAACATGGTAAAGGCTATGCAAAGTAGGATACCTGGTATTCCAGATCATCGAAGCTGCACCCTTCCCACCCATAAATTTGCAATACCACTGACCATCATTGCCTCTGCCCTACAGAAGAAATGATAACTCAAAGATATTCCTACCAATTCAGTCCCTATCGGCTCAACTATTGTATATACATTCAGGGTGTACATTGTCAATCCTAAAAGCTATGGCTTAGAAAGCAACAACTGTTGGGATGACACATCGTGCACCACAGCTCAGATACTTGGTATAACTCACTTGTTATAAAGATAACTGCAAAGGCACTACACTGTTCTGTGAGTCATCTTGGTCCTACCAGATATGTTACGTGTATTCTTGAATATCCTGTCATACCTGGCGAGACTTCTCTGTGACCATGACATTCCATTTGACAGAATAGTCATGGCTCTGTAGCCGGCTTCAATTCCATTACAGCTTATAGCTCACTTCTTGTTGTGGCTGTTCTGAAGGCAATCACAGTTGCACCTCCAATGATTGCAATAGCTACTCCACCACTACCACTACCACAACCATGATCGTCTCCCCTGTGAACACCAGGTGCCACCGAACTGGTCGACAGTCCATACCTGTTGCCTGTTTCATTAGATTACACCACTCGGCCAATGATACAACAGGATGTGACTGACACTGATCATGTGGAATATGTCTCTCTCTAAGAGGTCTCGGTAGTATTATTTGAAAAGGACTCATCACCTGTACAATAGGAGTCAATGGATGCCAGGATTGCAACTGTGGCGGAGACAGCACTCATTGTGGAGTCGATATCACATGCAGTAATCGAGTTAGAGCTACTGTTGCGGACAAGGTCGCGAATACTGGAGGTGTGGTGGAAGGGATTATGGGTGATATGTCATCGGTGTCAGTGGGCATTGAGGAGTTGTCAGAGTCAGTGGCATTTGGCACTTCTCATGATGTCAATATTGAAATGAGCTTCACACAGATTGAGATATCATGTTTGATCTCACCATGGATGGGGTACCGATTTGGGTGATAGTTTTGGGTATGTCCAACAGTACTGCAAATGACAAGTATAGTAATACACGTATTAGCTTTCTTTGTGGAGGCTAGTAATGGATTGGATTATATTGAAACCTTGAATATTGTCTTTGAGTTGGATGTAGTCATGTTTGTGTTTTAGAAAGTTGTTTGTTGTCTTATTAGGATCTTCTTGAGACTATTTTCTTGGGTTTTGTTGGTGCGATTGAATCAAAAGATGCTGTTGTTTGATTGAATCATTTCTATACATTTTTTATAGTTACTGTCTTTTAGCATTGGGTATGAATATTCTAATAATGAGTATTGTATTTGGGGCTGATCAGGATTGTATTTGTAATATCAGGAGTTGCTTCTATCATATCTTAGATCTTACATAATACTTTCGTAATAGGCTAATAGCAAATCGCGTGAAAATGACTCTTTATGAGACCACTTTGTAGGTGCAATGCTCAGTGATGTGTCAGTCCTTTTCCGTAGAATATTACCCTTCATCAACATCGTGACCTTTAAAATACAACTCCATCCACTACAACTGCTCTCTTTTTGCTCTGTTTCGGCACCTCTCTGACATTCCTTCTGCCACACCTTCCTTCTGAATATGACGTAATCAAAACCGCCACCACATAAAGCTACATGAAAAGCAGCTTCGACCAGTCCTGGAGTTGTGTCTCCAATACCACGTACAGCAAACGGTAAAAGAGAAAACTCACTTTGCAGGCTATTCAGTACAAGTAAAAATGGACTCAGGCTACAGCTTCATGTATTAAAGGTTTGACTTTTGAGGTCACCTCAGTATCTACACCAATTGTATCTGTACCAACTCCAGCTGTAACACCATCTCTCTCCAGAAACCGTCTCTGTTCCAGCCGAATCAAGCCTACAATTCGATGTTACCTGTATCCACTATCATTTCCCATATCGGTTTTCATTCAATGACAATCCTCAGGCAACTCTGGAGTCTATGTACATCATCATCGGCTTGAAAACACATGGCAATGACTCTGCCAAGAATACAGGCAAGTCTTTCAGTCTGCAGCAAATGATATAGCAGTCGAAGTGTCCTTGAACCAATTGACCTTCCAGTTACTACTTTACTGGAAATGATATATTGCATGATGGAGAAGCAATAGCTGAGCAAAAGATCATTTCCAACTGAGGCTGCAATTATGCAGGTAGCGTATATGTTTCTGAGAGTGGTACAAACCAAATATCATATTGTTTCCAATGCAAAGTGAGTACAATATTCCTTGCCGATGATATACAGGCAGAAAGGAGTCAATATTTGCTTTCTGAAGCATCAGAAGGAGTATTTCAAGAACGTGAGGTATCTTCCAGAATGGCATTCTCACTGGCACACTGGCCATATGTCAGATCAGAAATAGTTGGAATTCAGTCAGATCGTTCATGATCAAGACGACTTGTATTTGTATAGGGAAATTATACCACCTGTACCGTTTGGAAGATGATACTGAGCACCGCATATACAGTGACCGAAATATTTCAGATTCTACATTTGCTGTGTACCAATATGATCATATGAACGAACCTCATATGAGTCCTGTATACAACAGTTTGCATCTCTAATACCACCAGGAACGGACTACCTAATATAGAATTTCAATATCTATATTTGTAACAATAAATGCCCAAACTCACTAGATATTTGGAGGGCTTCCATGATCGATTTTAGAAACAGATACTACCAGCACTGATGGTGTTAATATGTACAATATTGAGTCACCTACTGACAGAGTGGCAACAGAATGGAGATTTAGCTCCAATAAAGGTTGAAAGCAATGACTGCAAAATCAAGTGGAACAGAAACATATGGGAGTACAACTTCAATTGAGATAATGACGGCGGTAAGTATGGCCTTCATACTGAATGCAATTGCTCAAACAATTTGCAAACACTTACACTCATCTCATGAATATTTGGTACAATCTCCCATTCCCATTGAGACGGAAGGTAATCAAGTCCATACATGTAATACCAGGAGTGTCACCCCAGGTTTATCAGTACACGTAGTATTCTTACTGCTTTCAGGACTTGCTTGCGATGGAAGTTATGAAAATTCACTCATAGTGTGAAAGTCACTAAGAATATTCGAGACAAAGATGTTTGGCTTTTAAATGTGTATATTGTTAAGCCTTATTCTCCTCATGAAGAAGCTTGCTGTTTTACCCTCGGAGATTCCAGAGGTCTTCATACTCTTTCCTCTCACTCTAATAATTACTTCTATGTACAGTTTTCTGGTAAGCTTCTCTAACTAACCATCCTTCGCACCAATACTCTTTCCTACCCTTCACCACTCTGCCGAATCATCTGTAACTTTCCACTCCTATTTTCTACTAAGACGAATAGCATCCCTACTGACATCAGTCCCTCAGACCTCAGTGGTCTGGACCTATCATATTCTTTCGATCTCTTAGCTTCCATGCAAATGGTATCCTTTCGATTGTGAGAGACATCAAGGCTTCTTCAGCTATGATGCAAACTCAGGTGCTTTGGTATCTACAGCCTTTCAGCTGTCTTCGCATTATCATTAGTATGAGCAGATAGCATATCGATCCAGTAACCATTCTTTGTTCCTTATCAGGGGTGTGGTTGACCGCATAACAGTTCATCTGATTTTATTGGTTGTCATAATCAAATCGAGTGATATCCTGTGGATATTCGATGATGTACAGGGATGGTGCTTGTATCATCCTGATCCAGCAGTCATCGAGTGATCGTACGTGATCCGGCTTCGAGTGTACCTTGTAGCATATAACATGTGAGGTGTAACAATACAAATGGCTCTCAAAATAATATTCTACATGAGAAAGGAGGAAATAATACCCCTGCCATTGATATCAAACCTCATCAAGAGGTCTTAAACAAGACTGCAATGGAAGCCATGAAGATGGAACTGCACATTGAGACTCCAACCATCACTGTGATCAACAGCCACATTGCTAAAGGTTTGTATTTCGATACCGAGAATGGGATTGATGATGGTGACAATAATAATGATAGTGAGTATGATGTCTTTCACAATATCACAAGTTATATTCAGCGACAACATGGCCTCAACTGGGTGATGATAAGATCGAGAATGAGGAGGATCATGATAAGTATATGGATGAGGATGATGATCAGGATGATTAGAGGGGCAGAAACTAAGAGGTAGAGTCGAAGTCGGTGGATGACGGTGAAGAAGTGAAAAGATTCGATGATCTGCTGCATGCTGGCTGTGACCTATACCATTGCATGTGGAACGGCAATCTGTATATCTTATGCCTAAATATCAAACATTATTCTTATGTATATCACTTCACTGTATCCTTCGCCCTAGCTTTGAGTACAATTCAGAACATTGTATAAACATCACATGCTGTGAAAATTGCATTATGTGAAGGATACATTGCACTCAGGTATCATATGAGCAGTATTGTAGACCAAATGGTGTACACACTACATGGCTCTGGGCACAACATGATATTTTCTGTGATATAGACTTCTGTATGCAGTAACTATAGCATTCAGTAAATAGTCTAGTTTTTTTATGTGACAAACAGAATCATTGCTGAACAGCTTCCATTTTTAAGGTGTAAGCTTAAAGATATCTCTGTCTAATCTGTAAATAATAACTTTTCAGACAATTTGTGAAAATATAGTTGCTTCAATTTCCACCCACACTAAGGGTATCTGAAATCATATGCATTTGTTAGTATTAATATTATTAGATCTGTATACTTCTGCCTCTATGGCGATACATACCTTAAAAATTCTTTACTCTCCTATTCTGACTGTTTTCCATCTTGTAATGGCGGTGCCAGGTGCGCTTGGCCTTATAAGTGCACTTGGTTCAGAGATATACTTGGCCTTGTAAGTGCACTTGACACACAAATATACTTGGCAGCCAAGGCAAGGTGAGTACCCTTCATATAAAATCACTTCGCGAAGTGCTGTTGGCACGCTAGCGATTATCTTACATACCTACTGAATCTATCTCATTCTCAATTCCACGTTTTCAATCGTATCTACACCTATCCACCAATAGGAAGATGTACATCCTTACTCAATAATCGCTCTTCAGTCACAGGCAGATATATTTTGCTCATGGGATTTCATGAGTTCATCAGCAACAAAATTTTCCGTCCAGGCGGAATGGCTCCGTCAGATTGGACGCGCTCCGTCAGAGTGGACGTGCTCCGTCAGAGTGGATGCGCTCCGTCAGAGCCCTCAGAGACACCCCGGTGGCGGCTTACTCCGCGCCCAGTGTCAATACCACGCGTCGCGTTGCATGTCGTCCTCCAATCGTAGTTTCACCGTTTCTTCTCGCTCTGTCGGTCGCTTCTTTTAAACGAACACTCTGGCGTTGTGGCCAACTGTGACAATACGTCAGAAGGGGTTCTTTGGGTACGCGCTTGCATCGGGATTGCAATGTGATGGATGACACTGCGAAAACCTCTCCTCGCATTCCTTCTACATGTGCACAAAATGCAATTCTCTCTTTACTAATTATACACATCATTCCAAGTCGCCAGTCCGTCTCCTGTCTTACTACTAGTAGCTATCTCTGCAATTACATGCACGCAGCCGACGATGTTTCCCACGGTGAAAACTTGCAAAGCAACGGCTGCCGGTGCTTTTCTCACTTGTACAAATTTCGAGACGGGATCCAAGTTACCCGAGTTTTCTGGTATTGTGGTGAGCGCCAGGGCTAACCAGTACTGAACGAAAGCTCCGTCCTCGTTCAGGAGCTTGATTTTGAATAGTCGTTGCAGTTGCCACGGGAGACGACCATTCAGCGTCCCATAACACCTCACCGGGTGTTGCTTTACCCACACCCAGTCGTTCCGTCAGTCACCTCCGCACCAGCTCTGGCTTCCTTTGCATCGACACATCTGAGATATGCGTTCACCTTCTAAATCCTCAACCTGAACCTTAATACCATGGTAAATACAGAGCTCCATTACGTGCAGTTTTTCATCCGATATATACGTCTTGTTACGACTCTTATTCTTGAGAAACTCCTGCGCACCATTGTATATTGCCACGCGGTGCGTTGCGTCTTGCATATTGTCGAGTAATGCTCTGAAGTCTTTGATCCTAGCGTCAGGATGCTTTCCATCATGGCGGTTTTGGGGTCCCATAAATTCGGGCTTCGCATATGACGGGAAGCACAGGGGGGCAGCCAGATCAGCACCGGAAGAGAGGACTTTCCAGGCGGCAGCGCTGTTATCCCGACGCTGAGCGAGGGCTTGGAGATTGAGCTCTCTGATTTCAGAGCAGAGAATGCAACGCTGAAAGGTGACTACTTACGGCAGGTAGTTGAGATTGTGATTGGAGGCATTCCAACTGTCCTTGAGGTTTGTTTTATGTGCTTGTTCATGTCTCTCGGCAGAATACTGTTGCAAGGCTCTGTATCGACGAATCTCTTCGACCCAATGAGACACCCAGTGGATCTTCGGAAAGTTGAAGTCGGCATCTAACTCCTTGGAAACATCTATTTCGTGGCTGATATAATCCCGCCAGGCGTTCATTTTGCGCCACTTCTTGGACGGCGTCCAAGTTTCAGCATTTGTTTCCTCGTCTACCTTTCGCTTCTTCACGAGTTCCATTCTCAGGGCATCGGCGTTGGCCTTCGCCTTTTCACCGGCTTGCCCGAGTAAGAAAACATCTTTCAAGGTGTAAAAGCAACGCAAGACGTCCTCCATGTAGCTCAATGTTATATCATCGTGAGATTTATATCGAGCATACATATAGAATTCTAACAATGCCTGTGTGCACTCAATTGCACGATTGAATATGGGATGCTGAGCGGGGCTTCCGCCTCGTAGAGTCTGGGTTACAACTCCAACCAGGTACCGGCTCATTTCCTTCATCTCTTTCCCATTCCATTGAGAAACTTCCTCATATGATTTATGTTTTGGTGTGAGGTCGTGGTAAGCAGGCACGGATAACCAGATTGCATTGTACTTGTTGAGCCGTTCGTGCGTCTTCATGAAGTGGAAAATCCACTTCTGGAGGTGGTCAAGCATGCCGATCTGCATTGTATGGAGGAGATCGGGCTTCGGTAGGTCACTCACGATACAGGGAATATGTCAAAACACGTTGAATCCTCGGTGAACATGGCGCCACGAGAGGCTGGCATTGGCTGCCTTGGTGTTGGTATCGCTGAGCATTCTATATAGGTTGTGATCCCACCGGGGGTGTTGCTTGTCAGGAGGAACATAATATCCAAGTTCGTTCTTTGGACACTCGCACCAAACACAGACATGCCACTCGAGATGATGTAGGTCGCTATACTGAGGGCAATCTGCAAGCCATACTGCTAAAACCGGTTTGCAATGCCTGAAGTTGCCATCTGCACAGAGAACGTTGTAATACCCGCTCTCGGCGCTGAGATTTTGTTTAAAGGTGAGCGGGTGGAGTACCCACCGGAGTGTTTCGTTCAGCACCTCTCGGTTTGTTTGCCGCTACTCATCCAGCCACTTCTGAGGAATATTGCGGTTCTTGATCGGAATCGGCAGGAGAGCGACCATTATGACGCTGTGCGTTAAGGGCATCTGGCGGATCTTCGAAGATAGATTGCCAATTATCATATATACAGTCCACTCTTTCTTGTCGCCAGCAACATTCTAGAGATGTGTTCCGTCAGACATGAAGATCAAGGGAACCAGTGTATCCCCCACTCTGAGCGTTGACTTAATGTCAATTAGCACGTTATTATCCTCGGGTATCTCTGCTTTGCTTACCTGTGTCTCCCACCACAAGTCCGCTGTGTACATTTCGGTATAGAGGTGTTTCGGAGGTGTATCGCTGTTAAAGCAATACTGAGGGGCGTAAATGAGATGCTCGGCATATGCTGGCTGCCGCATCAACCATCTCATGCTTTTGATAATGCCTCGACTCCAGTATTTGATAGGGTGTTGGTGATTGTCATTCCATCTGATATCCTCGAGAGTGTGTAGTTCCCACTCCCCGAGAGCCTGATCATCTGGTATGCTAGCCACAAGCTTCTGGAAGACATCCCCGTTTTTGAACCTTGGGAAATGCAGAGCGGTGTTTTCTTCCTTCAGCAGGTTGTCATAGTACGTCTTCATGCCCTTCTTCTTGAGCTCACACTGGATATATTTGTACTCTTCACGCGTCGCAAATGGGTAGTAGGGATTGTTTTGTAGGTTCGTCTCAAGGCAACCCTGAGCGTCGCGTTTCCATGGCTGGCAATGTAATCGCTCAGCGGAGCGCCGGTGCCGGGGTATGTTTCCGTCCGCAACAGAGGTGGTGGAGGTGCCGGTGGTTGAGACTCCGGGTCTGCGATATTTTCACGGTGTTAGAGGTAGGGAAACGCGTCCAAGTCTTCGACTGAATCTTTGTTAGAGTTGAATTCACGATGCTGAGTGGGTTCAACGCGTCGGGGCGTGCTGCGAATAGTCAGATTCTTCTGACGTGCAACTTGAAGGTGTTCAGGATGGTGTAATTTGATATGTTTAAGTCGTCAGCTGTCTGAGGTGAACTTCTTTCGGCATAAACATTTGGAGCAACGGAAAGGGGTCTTCTCTGGCATTGTCGACGACACGCGAGGAGTGGAGTATACAGTGTAGAAAGGGACGAATGTTGGTGCCGGACCTGAGCAGTCTGGTGTGGATGTAAGCTCATGATACTTTCAGCTAACATGAGAGATTTATTGAGCCTCAACACCATCACAAGGAGGTTCCTTACACGTCAGGAGTTGCAAAAACGCTGCATGCGCGATGTCCCATAATATTATGAATAAAATAAAATCAATACAAAACCTGTAAGCAAAATAAACCCTGAGCGATTCAAAAACCTCGCGACGCGTGTAATAATCAATGTCTGAGATAAATAGATTCGAACAAGGAAACGAACAAGCCCACAACCCAACGCCTAACCCAAACGAGCGTGAAAACAAAAAACCCTAAGTGAACAAAACACCTCCACGCGTGCCTTTTTCAGTGCCTGAGACGAATAGATTACAGCAAAGGAAACTCACAAGACAAGAACCCGACCCTGACCCGAACGCAACAACCATCGCTTCCTCTGCAACGCGAGGACTGGTTTACTCCTCGCCTACCGAGCCATCCTGGCGCGCCTCAGGGAGAGGGACATCAGGAAGAGGCACATCGGGGAGACTGTCACCACCTGCCGATTCGCCGAGCAGCTGCTGATCCACATTGACATCGGAGGTGTTTCCGGCTGCCTCAGCTTCTCGCAGAGTTGGCGCCGCCGGACGAGGTTTTTGCGGCGTCACAAGCCCCAAATACTCCAGCCCGCTGAGGGGATGAGTCTCCGGAATTCGTGGTCATGGGCGAGGCTCCATGGTTTGTGGCGGTGGGGCAGGCGCCGGAGGTTGTTGCCGTGTGGTATGCTCGCGCATCTCCTGGCCTTGCTCAGGTAGCACAATTGGCTGATCGTCTACTATGGTATCCACATCGGCAGCCGATGTATTTACCATCTCTCCCTTGCCAATTGTCCGAGGGTCTTTTCCATCATCCTCCTCCTCATCCTTCTCCTCCTCATCCTCCTCCTCCTCATCCTCCTCCTCCTGATCTTCCTCCTCTGCATCTTCCTCCTCTTCATCTTCCTCCTCTTCATAGTCACCGTCCCTTTCCATATCCACATCGCCATCTAAATCAACGCAGTACCGTACGTCCACATCATCCTCCATGCGCATATCCACATCAGAATCTGAGTCACTTTCACTGACCGACTCCTCGGTAGAGTCGGAATCATCATCTGTGGAAATTGACATTGCGGGCGAGGATTCCGGCTCTAAATATACCCACTCTAGTTAGCCCTCGGTGTCCGAGTCTACCTCATACATTTCCTTCTGCAACTGCAAAGCAACGGCACGAGAGATATCATCCTTAGACTGCCCATTCCCCTTGCTCTCTGTAGCCTTTCCACCGCTCTGCGATCTTTCTCCCCCTGGGGTTTGTTTAACAATACCTTTCCCATTCCTGTTCCCCTTCCCCTTCCCCTTCCCCTTCCCTTCCTCCGTTGCCTTCCCCTTCCCCTTCCCCTTCCCTTCCTCCGTTGCCTTCCCCTTCCTCTTCCCTTCCTCCGTTTCCTTCCCCTTCCCCTTTCTGTCCTCAGTTGTCTTCCCTTTCCCCTTCCCATCCTTCGTTCCCTTCCCTTTCCCGGTATCTTTCTCACCGCTTTGCGTGTCTTCCTCCCTTCCGCCGCTCGGCGCTCCGGGATCCGCCCAGTTCTCGTCATCATCATCCTCGTCGATTATCTCATTCCAATTGAGTGGCTTAATGGCCAGGAAGTCGCCTGGCTTGTACTGACGGCAGCTTGGCGGTTCAATCTTTGCTCAGAGATTGTCGCTAGGGTACCAAGAGAAATGCTGGCCGGTGCATTTAACGTTTCCCGAGCTGGTTGTCTGCGGATTGGAGCGATCCATTTGATCCCCGAAGGCCCGGAGGTTGTCCCACCTGGAAATGTTCATTTGGTTGCGGGTTTGGTCAAACATTTGCCCCATATATGAGCGGAAGTCAGCCCACCACTCCCGAAAAGGCGAACTCCTGCTCCTGCGGTGTGGCCCCATGAGCTGGAATTGGGCAAAGTGGTGAGTGGTGACTGGATTGAGGAAGATTATATCGTAGAAGAGGTCCCATGCCCTCTCATCCTTGATGCCGCAAACATTGTAAATCCGTATGAGTCCCCTGATATGCTCCGAACTGAACGCCTTGATTTGGTCCCGGTCCAATGCGAGGCGTCGATTAATAACCGACGTGGGCATCTTTGCCCCAGCAGACGCCTTCCCCTTACCTTTTCCACTGCCCTTTGGTGCCATTGAAAATGAATCTACATCTGAGGCGTTAGCATTATGATACAGTCTCATGTAGCGGAAGGAAGCCCAGAGGGAACGTACAAATTGTGTATGTTATCGGGTGTGTTTTGGAATGAGAGGCGTTGCTTTGTGCAAGTCACGTGATGTCGAGATAGTTCAGGATGCTGGCAGTGTGTTTAATACGGGAGGAAAAGAGAAAGGAGGTGTAGGCGGGAAGAAGGGATATATATACTCGAGTTCTTGCGATTTCTTTGTTCAACTTGTGAAATATGATAATTTTGATTGATATCCTGCGTTTTGTTGGTTAACGAACACAAAACGGCCCAGCCTTCATCTTCCAAAACCACCAGGTACCTCATGAACGAGAAGCCTCTAGATGAGATTAAGTGCTCGCTGTAAGAGAAGTTTACTACGCCGGGCGTTGCTTTTGCATCATACACCACTTGTACCGCTCAGACCTCGTGCATCTCGGAGTAAACTGAGTAGTTCTCAGGTTGTCCCAACTGTGCAACCATCCAACACGGCAACCAACACGCCTAGCGGTGGAAAGAGCATACGCAACTGATGTCATATGATAGAGAATACGTCATTGTTCGCTTTGCGATGCATTTAACTCTGCCAAATGCGGATTTCCACCGGGAAGCTGAAGATATACACAATCGATGGTTCAAAGTGTTGTGCCAAGAACGAGTGCAATACTATGATAATCGCACCAAGAAGGCATAAACACCCTTCAAGCGGTGCAAATAGACCTTCAGATGTTGCTGTAACAGTGAATATCAATGCTGAGTTTAATCTGAGTTTAATCTGATGGCAGTTAATCCCATAATTGAACTCTTTTCAAGGGATCTCGTCCCCGAGTATCGTCACGGGCGATAGTGATTTAGAGTCTAGCGCGGTCTACACTGCGCCTCCCTTTGTTTTCGAATCCCTCCCTGGTCGCTCAAATAGGAGTCTGTCTCGCCTGCCGTTGCATATGCATGTAGAGGAAAGTATTCCAACATTCTTAACGTCGAACATCTATATCAGACTATGCCTTCCCAAAGCCCTCACCCTGACACGACTCTGATCGTACCAAATGTTCGAAGTCTTGCTAATCGTCAGAAACAACAAAAGTGTAGGCCTTCGGGAAATTCTCAGCTTCCCCCTGCTAAGAGACGCATTTCGGTACCGGCTGGCGAGAGGGATTGCTCTCAAGGAGGGAGTTCGGTAGGCTCTACAATCCAAGGTAAGAACTCCACCCCCTCATCTTCGCTGAACAATTCTCGCGTTGCAGATATCACTCAACGCGTGACTTCCACCCCGTCCGCTACACAGCTACAGTCAATAAATACTCCAACCGCTATGCCGGGTACATCCAGCATTGCTAGCACTCCCACTCCTCTCAGCAGTCTTGAAAACCTGCCTACCCCCATCCCTAATCCAGAAGCCCGCGCGATCATTACAAATCCACTGCGAACGCGAGCTACAGAAAGGAATCAGAGACAGAGGCAGTGGCAATTGCAACTGCAGGCGGTGTCTACACCTCGATCAGTGGTCTCCGGCAGTCGCAGCATCCATCGATTTGGTCACTCTGACATGATACGTCTTGTATTTTCAACGGGCGGACTCCTGGAGCTCTACATGTGGAACAGACGGCCGTTTATGAGTGCAAGCGACTTGGAGATGGTAAGTTATGCAATGCAACGCGTTGCGAAAGCATTAGCTGAAGCCGTACTGGCAGATAATAGAAAAGTACTGGAACACCGCTATGCAGCAAGACAACAATTGGTCCATAGCATTGGAGGCACGCACAAAGGAGATCTTGAAAGAGGTATGCTGAAGCAACGGCCCACGGTGGATATTACACGCTCAAACTGTTACCAGGTTCGAGTCCAAGTCGATAAGGTTAAATCCCATTTTATTCAATCAGCAAGGGACAACATAGCAGAGCTTTATGATCTCCACCGCTTTAAATCCGACGCAGAGCGTTTGGAGTTCATTGGTTCCCTTCTGGCAGAAAATAAGTATCGTTTTCCTGTAGCACAGCGTGTGGAAGGTAGTGTACGCAGTCCAAATCCAACGCAGAGAGAGTCGAAAGCTGCTAAAGAATGGCCAGCATCCACTTTACTTCCTGGCGGAACCAATCCCAGGGTTTGTCTACATCAAATTTTATCATTGGTCAAATAACCACGGTAAGTATGCTGATGGATTTTATAATTCCATGATTGACGACAAGGACGGTCATATACCCTCGCCACTGAACATGTTTACCTGCACCGCGTTGCGCCATGCTCTCCTGGAGTGGCAAAAGAATAAAGGTATTCCTTCGAGAGCTTCCAAGTCAAAGCTGAAAGCGGACAGACCTGATCGCTCGAACTACTTCAACTACAAGAACGACGGTGGTTAAAACGCATCCTGCTGCACTGCAACGGGTCGCAAGTTGTTATCCTCGCCTGGCGTCGCAGACACATATACATTTTTGATGAATACCTGGAATACACTACCGGAGAGCTACCAACAGAGGGTGTATAAAAACACTCTTGCTACAGTCAAGCGTCAGATCCAATAGGCGGAGAACCCAACGCCTGCCATGGTCATCAGCACGGAAGCAGCGCGTGTTGACAATGCTATTCGTCTTCACTATTTGTCCTCCGAATCGGCACTTGAGGAGCCTGAGATTGGAAGCACTGATCCAAACATCCCGATAGACAACAATTGCACGGATGTCAAACTGCATTTCGGGATGCCAGGGGGCAGCGGGAATTACCAAGATGAAGGTAACGAATGCGACGAGAGCGACGCCATCCCAAGCGCCAGGCGGTGATGACGGGCCGCGACTGAACTTGAGAGGTTTGACCTGTGCACCAGTGATGTCGATGGGTATGAGGTCGACGATGGCGACGATGCGGATGCGGATGAGCAGGAAGAAGTATCGCAAGCCGATGATGGATCAACGCATAATTTGGAGGACTGAGGGTATAGTACTAGAGAGTGTGAAGATTGGACAGTATATTTCAGACCTGTATGAGGTCGATGATGGAGACGATGCGGATGCGGATGAGGAAGAAGCATCGCAAGCTGATGATGGATCAACGCAGAATTTGGAGGACTGAGGGCATAGTACTAGAGAGTGTGAAGATTGGACAGTATATTTCAGACCTGTAAGATACGATAATGGCGAAGCAAATGCAACCGCAAGCGATGTATCCGAAGCGAAGAGTGTATTGTAATAAGTGACAACATCTCAAAGCTAAACATATATATGGGGAGAGTGCGGCATCCGATAAAGAGCAATAGCTGAGAGGTAAAATGTGGCACTCGGCCGGAGAAAGGTATAAACATCGCCAGGCATCGTGTAAACAACTACAGTGTAACTGGAGCCCCTGCGAAGAGTGTAACACACGTGTCGTTCTGATGGTGCACAAACGTTACCACATTCCGGACGTAAAGTAAAGGAAGCGCAACGCCAGGGTGGCGAGTGTGGTGGATGAGCGTCGACAGGGGAAATATACAATGCGACGCGTCGCAAGAATCAGAGACGTGGTATAATAGCCGCCACAGGGTAGGCATGCAATGCGACCCGTCGCCTGGGTGACGGATAGCGTGTAATTCTCCGTCAGAGGGTATGAGGTTCCGTCAGAGACGTCAGGGCTGTCAGGAACACCCGGGTGTTTGTAACGGAAACTGGGGTTGTTGCTGATGTATCCCATTTGACGCATCAGATCTATACTGAGTACCATCGCTAGATTGTCAATACAAGATAAGTAATGATCCTGTTCACTTGATTAATAGTAGTAGGGACGATTTTGAGGTGATTTAGATGTCAATCGGTCTCGACGAGACGTATCACCTACCATAATAGGTACCACTGAGAACTCGCAATGTTTACATTTACCATCCACGCTTAGTACCATCACTAGATCAATGGAGCAGGAGAGGTATATCTGTTAATTGAGTCAATTGACTACAAGGAAAATCATTCCGAGATGATTCAGAGTTCAATCGATTCTAAGAAGCTCATCACAGATCTAGTGTTGACAACTGACTGTTGAAGTTCGTACCATTGACGAACCGATTTGGTTCATGCGAACCGTATTCTTGCCAAGCCGTTCCACTCAAACCCCACCATTTTGACCCACAAGTACGAACAAAAATAGATAAGCAAGTGATTTGTCCGATCAGCTCAATGTTTGATTCATCATGTAGCAAACCTCACGTGCTATAAGATGAATCAAAAATCGAGCCGATCGGATGAGCACTAGTTTACTT
This sequence comes from Wilcoxina mikolae CBS 423.85, assembly GCA_014904905.1. Taxonomy (NCBI): domain Eukaryota; kingdom Fungi; phylum Ascomycota; class Pezizomycetes; order Pezizales; family Pyronemataceae; genus Wilcoxina; species Wilcoxina mikolae. The sequence continues at coordinate 27,760 of MU122307.1, forward strand.
AGTTTTGTTCGCAGTTGTTGAATTCGGTTCAAAGTTTGAGTCAACCTCAGAACTTCGCTAAACCTCGAAATGAACCCGAGTTGAACCCCACCTCGATTCAATCTGCCACGAACCAATCCGGATCGTTGCCAATATTACACTGACCATAATCGTTATACGTTCACACACATGCTCCAATGACCTATAAAGACAATTCGGCGGTCAATCAATCCTCAACAATGCGTGACTGGATCTTATAGTCACTGCTCAGAAGGAGCTGAAATATGTTTAACGATATATATTACATACGAACGGACGATCGAAACGAATAGAAACTTTATCAACGTCAGTCTCACAAATCGATCAATTGGTTCTTCAATACCTCTTTTCAAAAATGTAAATACTCGGAACCCATACACATTATCATCACTACAGTGATGATTCGAGATAAGTATTCCTTCTATTGGAGTTCATTGAGGTGAGCAGAGTCAATTCCGAGACGATTCGGTTGTCAATTGAACCTCATAGACTTGAACTCGGTCTGATGGCCACACCCCTTGAAAGATCTCGCAACACGGTCGACGAGATCAAATACCGATGAACTATCGATGGCAACCTATTGAGCAGCTTAAAGTGCTAGCGAAACCTTTATTGACCTACACTATACTTGTCGATTCATCGGCTCTACGATAGTTACCCCTGAATGTGTTTGTTCATTGACCATCGAGTCAGTCAAGAAGCCATCTGCGATATATGCACCCGACGAAATATACTTGACGAATTCCTTCCAACGATCTGAAGCACACTTGACAATTACCTTCCTACGATCCGAGCAGAAGCTCTGACACGCACTTGATAATTACCTTCCTATGATCCTAGTCGAAGATCTGAATTGCACTTGACGATTGCCTTCCTTAGAACTGAGCTGAAGATCCGAAGCTCACCTACGAAGCATTAGCATCTACGAACGAAACATCAAGCTCACTTACTGCGCATCAGCATCGCATGGAAGTGCACCTACGCTGAATGATTACACCAGTACAGAAGCGCACATACGGAGAAAAACTACTGATGAGCAGAGTTCAAGACTCTGATTGTGGAGCTGCAATCGCAGATCATGAAGCAGCTCAGAATAGGAAGTTTAACCCATGAATGTTGTAATGTGTCAAGCAGGTTAAAGCCAATACTCCATTGTGCGATTGTACCAAACACGAACGAAACCACACATCAATGTCATCGTATTTCATAGCGGGAATGGATACATCCTCTCCTCCATATCCCTGATCAGGATTGGGCAAATGGACATCCTTGTGTACATACGAGAATAAACGTCATTTAAGTGGTCGATATTCCCAATCAGGTGAGACATACATGTGATGTGTACACTGTGCCTTGCTGGGCATGATGTGATAGCCTTCGAGTGCCGAAAGACGAGAGTTTCGGTCCAATAGTTTGAGTAGTTGGCTCCGGTTGGTTTACAAGCCGGAGGTACTGGTCGTGCGCATTGCATATAACCTGGTTCTATCCTTACCTCACATGAAGGCTAGGAACCCTGAGGTCGACTTGACCTCCAGTTGACTTCTAGCTTTGCGGACCACCAGCGGCAATGCAAATATCCCGGTGGCAACCCAGGTGACGTCGAACCTGCACAGGCATCGGACAAGCTTCGGCCGCAGGAGGGCGGTTAAATAATTAAGTCTTCTGACATATGCTTGGATCCACCGCATTCGAGAGCCGCTTGGCTAGTGATGAGATTCTCGAGGTATTCATCTAACACCTTGGCGATTGCACAGGATTAGTGTCAGGTTCTATTGAAGGCATTACCAATGGTGAGAGGAGCGTCTGGAGCTAGATGAGCGAGCAGGAACAGTAGCATTAGATGCGGCAGCAGAGTTACACATTGACACTACTTGAATGACTGCTACCAGCTCGCCAATCTCGAAGGGAGTAGCGGATGGTGCGGATTTCCATCGAGGATAATCCGTTATGACAAGGGCTCCTGGATTCCAACCATCGCGTCCATCTCACAATTACGAGAAAAGGCTAACAAGTATGGATGGACCTTCGACGCCTGAAATGATCTCTATTTATGTATTTATTTATTTATTCATCATACAGCATGCAGCCCGCAGGCTATGGCCGGTGAAGTACAAACAAATAACCATTAAAAAGCATAACAAATGAAACTGAACAAAGGAAAAACGAAAAACCCCTGGCTAGGTAGCACCGCTCTGCAGCCTCCAGTCACCCCTGCTCTAGTTACAAAGAAATATTCAAAAACAATCATAGTGGTCTGTAACACACTTAGTACAATAGTGAGAAATTTGTCAGTTTCGTTCGATCTGGTCCTGCATATCATGCGGGCTCTCCCCCTGCAGTTTACCCTCCTCCACCCTTCCCCTGACTTCTTCGTTCATACTATCCACCCACACCTTCCCCTTCCGATTCTTCCTCCTGCCCCTCATCATCTTCTCCACCCTCGCTCTGATGTTCTTCCACATCATCGTTGATAGTTTCCTGACCCACAATCCGATTGTTACCCTGCCCAAGATATTCATCATCGCGGAATTGACCCAGGTACCACCTTCGTGTTGCTATATGTATGTCGTTCAGAAAATGTTTCAAAGGTTTCATTGCTTTATCGGTATATAGAAGATGCTTCCAGAGATATCGAGGGTGAACCACTCCAATTGCTTTCCGCATACTTTGTCTTTCGCGTTGATATAAGGGGCATTTTCAAAAGCAGATGTTCTGGTGACTGGGGACCTCCATAGCGACATGGACAGTGCGGGGAGTCAACAGAGTTTGTTGGAATTTTGTATAGGTAACTAAGGAAGTAACCATGGACTGTTCGTAATTGTGTGACATTTGAGGTAAACTGGCGGTTACCACTGGAAAAGATCTGGTCTGGTTTGGTACGGAAAGTTCCAATGTAGTTCTTTCCCTTTGTTGGGTGTCGCATCCACCACTCACCCCATTCTTGCAATTTAGCTGCTCGGGTTACCCTCTTAAGGTAGGATAAGGAGGTATGATAGTAGGTAGGTGGTTTTTCGAGAGTGGCCTTTTTTGCCAACTTGTCGGCAAGTTCGTTTCCAGGTACGTCTGTATGGCCAGGAA
>MU122307.1:48478-108020 GCA_014904905.1 Wilcoxina mikolae CBS 423.85
GTTTGTTGGTATTTTGTATAGGTAACTGCGGAAGTAACCATGGCCTGTTCGTAATTGTGTGACAGTTGAGTTAAACTGGCGGTTACCACTGGTGAAGATCTGGTCTGGTTTGGTACGGAAAGTGCCAACATAGTTCTTTCCCTTTGCTGGGTGTCGCATCCACCAATCGCCCCATACCTGCATTTTGGCTGCTCAAATTACCCTCTTAAGATAGGATAAGGAGGTATGATAGTAGGTAGGTGGTTTTTCGAGAGTGGCCTTTTTTGCCAACTTGTCGGCAAGTTCGTTTCCAGGTAACAACTGCATTCTGTTTCTCGGGTGATATCAAGTGGATATATACCGAAATACAAAGCCATCGATTCTCTAACATCTAGAGCTAGTGACATATGAGAGATAATAGAGATACAGAAAATCTAGCCCATGTTGAAGAAGAAACCCAGTAACAGCAGAAAACATACACCCATCTGAACTCCGTACAACCACAAAGAATACTCCCAGATGCACCCCAGCAAATCAAAAAAACATTCTAAACGAACCATCAATGAAATTCCAAATACAAGCGCCTCTACAGACACCCAAGCAGCTATTCCGATTGCGACAACATCCCAGCCTGAATGGCAGTCTCCTCAATGCGTATTTTGAGAACGTTGTAGAGGTACTCCTTGCTTATCATCGGACGATTCATCAGTCCATGCAAAACACGTAGCTGAGGAGTACCATTGACCATATGGAGTGCAGTCACTCTATCATCGATGCCATTTGGACTAGTGTTGACAATCTAGGTATGAGGCTTACGCATCTGACCTAGTCGCACAATCTGTCCAAAAGCTTGCCGCTGCTCGTTGAGAATCCAAGGCTTCTGAAGAATCAGCGCATGTTGGTAGCCATGAGGTTGAGCCCAGTGCCCCCAATCTTAATGGTGGTAATGAAGACGGAGCACCAGGGGAAATTCTGGAAATCGTTCATAAATTCGCTGCGGCTGTCAGTGGAATCTTCGGAGACCATGCGAATGACCTGGATGTCTTGACTGAAATGGCGATGAATCCACCATATCAGATGGCAAACCTGGGCTGGTAAAGGACAACAACGTACAGCCTTCCGAGGAAGCGGTGAAAGGACAGGAGAGCCTGTACTAGGCTGGTCATCCATCTCAGGAACAGTGGCCGAACTGCTGATCAACTCAGGGAGGAAAGATTCTTGGAGCCATCTGAAAATCAGTCCCTCCACAAAACTGCTGGCATTCTACTCTTCCTTCCAACTGCTATCGGCAAAACTATCACCTTCTTGCTCCAACAGTAGCGAAAAGCAAGTAAGCTGCCAGTGAAGAATCCGCCAGGAGATCCCATACTCGCCTTTAAGCTTCTGCCTCTTCAGTCGGGTGACAATATCATCGAGCTGCTTCTGTTCTTCCTGAGACCACTCCAGCGCGACTGGATGGAAATTCTCCGATGGGATGTAAACAAGGGGTGTACCTGTAGCCAGCCGCAACTCTGTCCATCAGGAGATTGTCCATGGGTGAGCGACTTCGGTCATCACAGAGGCAGCTTCCTGCCGAGATTCATAGGAACTTCCCTTGGTGACGGCGGTTTGAAGGGTGGTGATCGCTGACAACAAAGCCTCAGAACCATGTTTTTCTATTGCTTCTCATTCTCAGATGCATCTGGAATTGTGAACAGCCACCAAGTTGTGTTTCCCCAGTCCTTCAGTGAGTGGTAGGCCGGTGTCACCGTAACTTGTACTTTGAAACCAATTTGAGCTTCAGATGCAATGGACCAACCCTTTGACTTCGGACCTTTGAAGCGGTCCGCCGCATCGAACATTCCCCATGACCACTGGCAGTTCAGAAGCTGGCCAACAGTATTGTTATGATTTCTTTGTACCCTGCTCGTGAACGTATCTTAGGTAATCACATGGATGTCCCAGCGTCTCTCGGGATGATCAACACAGAAGTTGAAGTATGCGTGAGTCAGGTCGCCAGCATTTTCTGCGGAGAGATCGCGCACCGAAAACGGAGTCACTTTCGTGATGGTATTGATTGCACCGATGAATGTCACCCAGACACTTGGGAGTACCACACAGAGTACCAGATTCCATGGCGGGAGGTCAGTTGTCTGCCTATCATCAAGCAACTGGAGAAGAGGACGAGGAACAGTGTTAGGGTGAGTGTAAGGGTACCATTGCTTCTGGATAGCACTGAGGGTTGAGAAGCCCATTTCCACCGCCTGATACAATCCGCCAAGCGAGAGGTTAAAGAGTACCGGTAGTTGTGTCTCATGGTGATTTGTCACATCCTCTGTAATTGACTTGGCATACAGAACCGCAGCCAAGACGGTGAAAATCTTCCCAAGTCCCATTTCATCAGCCAGGAGTACTCCAGGAAGGTCCACATCGAAGATCCATCTCCGAACAATGAACCAAATCACTCAGATCTGATGTGCAAGAAATCTTACTTCTGGAAATTGCTTCAAGGTGTACTTTGGCCCTCGACTGGCATCTGCAGGTGAATCTCCGCGTGATACAGCACCGGGTAATGGAACTGCTTCTTCAAGACACTCGTGCTTAAAGGCATTGTTGATAGTGGCCATGTGAGCATCATCCAAAATGTGCCCTGACTTGTCACCTTGAGGCTTGAGCAGCTCTTTAGCGAATTGTGAATCGTTGTCTAGAACCTTTGTGTCCTTAATTTCGTTCACCAGTGTGGCAAGAGTATCTGGGGTCGGTGGCACAGGCAAATTGACTTAGTCATCTAGCTGGGCTGGGGCCTTCCTCTTGCTGGGTATATCAGGTGGTGCACCGGGGGTTCTGGGATACTTCCTTTTGGGTGTTTGTGGGGGTGCTCGTTAGAAGGTATTCCAGTTAGCCCAGAACTTCATTCATCACTTCAGACGCTCCTAACTTACTCCCTCTCCATCATTGGTTTTCTTGGTCTTGTCCACTAACAGGACGTTTTCAGGTGGGTCCTCCCCATCCCCATTCCACAGGTTCCCCTCAAGGAGCAGAGTCTCAGCTTCAGGCGCAACTGCACGGGGGTTCTGGACCTCTCCATTCCATGTTTCCTGTTTCCAAACACAACCACGAAACTCCTCCCCAACCGTAACTCCGGTGTCTTGAGCAGCTTCTTCACTCAACTGGCAGCGATATACGGTCTGGAGAGTGAATGGGCCCTTCAGCTTTGCCTTAGCGATCCACTTCAGAAGTTGGGAATATTCATCAACTCCTTGAAATGACCTGAATTGAGACCCAGAAGTGGTATCTCCGCGCACCCGCACCACAAACGACTTGTTTTGGATATCGGCCACCTCAATATTCTTCCGTTTGGGAGGGCATTCATCACTGCTACCCTCCACCTTGCGCTTCCCACCACTTCCCTTCCCTTTCTTTTTGTCACCTTTTACGGTCCTGGTGGCTGTCTCTCGCAGGCGGTTGCAGAGAATTCGGATGAAATAGTGAATCCAGTGGTGCCTGATACTCTCAGAATCATCAAACTGATCAAGGGGTAGGAACTGCTCATAACACTGGATGAAATCTGAGATAGTTGCTTCCCAAAGTTCGAATCCAGTACGCCCCTCAATCCCTCTCGTCTTCAAGCGGAGTGGTCCCATCATGCATTGAGGGTGCCTAAGAATCAGCCATTCGTGCCAGACATGATTCTCAAACTTGGAGATGTCGCTTCTCCCAGGCGTATTGCTTTCTTTGGACCCCTTTTTAACTTTGTCCATCTTCACCATAAGTTGCCCGGTGGTGACCTTAGTCCCAGCGACAGTGCACAGCTTTTTTTCATCTTCAGTTTCATTGAGTGGAACAATGTCGGCTGGGGCTGTCTGACCCTGATTTTTACCGAGAGTGATCTGCAGCTGATGTTGACTGAAGGGGATGTTAGAAGTTGGGGTCCATAGCGACAGTTTAGGTAGCGCTTTGTTCCATCTCCATTGCTCAGGGGTGGCACTCTCTTCAGTCTCGCTGGTCTCTTCAGAAGTGGCAGTTTCCGGTCTAGATGTCGGTGCTCCTGGTGCTCCCGGCTGTGCTGGGAGTGGTTGAGAGAAGGTTGGCTGCATCAGAGGTGGAGATGATTTGAGGACCATGAGTCTGGAGCAACTGGTGGTCTGGAGCAACTGGTGGTCTTGTTGGAGAGGGAGGAGTATGTGGGCTGTACCGGGGCCCTTCAGCTCCAGGTGGAGGGGGAGGAGGATGTGGGGTGTACCGGTACCCTTCAGCTCCAGGTGGAGGGGGTGGAGGATGTGGGGTGTACTGGGACCCTTCACCTCCAGGTGGAGGGAGAGGGGGCTGTGGGGTGAACCAGGATCCTTCCACTCCAGGTGGACCTGGCCGTGGAGGGGGAGGTTACGGTGTGTGCCGGTCTTTGTCAGGTGGCGGAGACATTGGCAGGTTTGTTTTCGCTGAAGGTGGTGGTGGTGGTGGTGATGGTGGTGGTGGTGATGGAGGTGGCGGAGGTGGTCGGGGTGGAACCTGTTCGTATGGAACCCAGGTTTGTCGGTATTCATTCCACATGTGCTGTCTGTCAGGGCCGATCATCGATGGTGCAGTATACGAATGATAGTTGTTCTGTGGTTGCGGTTCCTATTGTGGTTCTTCAGTCAGCAGCCGGGGCAGTTGATACACAGGATTGGGATGCCAGGCAAACCCGTCCCACATCTGAGACCCATCACTGCTAAGCTGGTAGTTCGGGTTGGGTCGTTGTGGAGGTGCACTGCCATAATATTGTTACGGGTATCCTGGATTGGTCGGAGAGTGGTTGTTGGAGGGGTTGTTCTGCGACATGATGTATAGAAGTAGTGACGAAGAGAAGGTTAGGAGGTTCGCAGCTTTTGGCTAAAAGCTATAGTACCTGCAGTAGTCGCTGAGAATGAGGTAGTGTGACAGGCTGCATTCATGGGAGGCAAGGTGCGTTTATATACACTTGCAATTCTCTCGAGAACATTCAATGGGCACCGATCTCACCTGCACTTCTCTTACCATACAGCCTTGTTTGACAAACTTCTGATACTGTTTTGATCACCCATTGTCTGCAAGGAGCGTTCAAGTTGATCACTAGATGAAAGGTGGGGTATCACCCCTGCCACTTCGTTACAGTTTCTCAAAGCCCATCCAACTTTTGCTACGATTCTGAAGCTACAACAAACAAAACATATGAACACCCGCGATCGCCTTGCTTGTTGAAGTTTTATACTCGAAATTATTCTACTAACTTTCAAAAGAGGTGCTTGCTTATGCATGTGTCCATCTCTCGTATAACAAAGCACGCGACCTGCATGAAACCCATGTCAGTGGTTGCAGATTCTGAAAATATACTGAAAACCTACCACACATCCGAACATACAACACTCTCTAGAGATTGGAAACTCCGATTATCCAATACCTATCAGACTCAGGTGCCTTGCTATTGGAAGGGAGCTGCATGATTAGATACGATCTGAGCCCTGCCACTACCTACAGGTGCATCTGAACCTCTGCCTGTAGGTTTTGGTGGTGTGCTCCTGACAAAAATCGTAGGCTTAGCACGGGTTAGGGATGGGAACGGAATCACTTTGTGGGGTACAAACAATTTGTCGGGTGAAGTGACATAGTTGTTTGTCTGTTTCAACACTAGTCCTATCAAGCCCACGTGTCATATGGCACGGAGCTTCATCTCGCTGTAGGGGTGTACAACTTGAACCTTCGGTAGCTTTCTTTACCCCGGAATCGGTGCTCCTCACCATTCACCAGAAACTCGTCGCGTGCCATCTACTGGAGATACTGTAACAACGGTTACCAGTATGAGTCGTCAGGCAAATCAGTTCTTGCCATTGCGATGCACACTATGTGGAAAGCGGATCCGCAACTCCACTGGTCTTGCTCAACAATATCGAAACGATCACCCAGAGGTGTTTGACGATACGGGAGAGGTAATTGAACGACTTGGAACAGAAGCAAATTTGGGGATCTAGTAAGTAGTGAGATGAGCAAAGCAAGAAGTAAACGAATGCAGGAGAACCTGACAGTGCCCAAGAGTTCATTCCAGCTGTACACACCTCCAAGAGCGCTCCCATACCCGAGCTACAAGAGAAACATGACATCACATTTATAACTGCGAGGAAAGTCACCTACACAGTAGCGTATGGAGAGACCACAGGTGTGCAAGTGGTGGGAGAGGCTACGAGCCTCTACGACAAACACCGGAAACCGAATTGGAACCCATGGCACTCATTTGCAAATGCGTTCGATTATCAACAAGCCAGTGCTCTAGGTTCACAAAGAAAAACTTGGGTAAATGACTATCTGCAGCGCGGCCTTGACGATTTCCGTACGACTTCGTTCCAGACGGCATCTGAGCTTTGGGAGCTGCTGAGGTGCCTCGACTTCGGACTGGGAGCAGAGAGCTGGCTTCAGGCGCCTGGAAAATATGGCAACATATACTGCAGGGACATTTTCAAGTGCATCCAGTTTGTTTTGGGGCATTTACCATTTGCAGAGCACCTGGATTTCGCTCCGGTGCAGCTGTACAATTCGGGTGATCATCTAATCTATAGTGAGATGAACGCAGGAGAGTGGTGGTGGTATACTCAGGAGCAACTACCCAACGGTGCGACAATTGTGCCAGTAATGTTCACCTCGAACAAAACCCATTTCACAAATATCTCTGGCGACAGGAGGGCCTGGTCGCTATATATGAGTATCGGGAACATTCAGAAAGATGTTCGTCGTGCAGCATCAAGGCATGCCTGGATTCTGGTGGGATTCATTCCAGTTCCACCGAAAGGCGAAACTGATATAGACTCATCATGGCACCACGCGATCCATTCCATCCTGAAACCACTTAGAGAAGTCGATATCAGTGGCACTGGTTACGAGTGGGATTGCACCAACGGTTTCAAACGTACCTGCTACCCATTGCTAGCAGCATGGATTGGGGACTACCCAGAGATCGCAATGATCACGAAGATAGTCGGAGGAGCATGCCCTGTGTGTGAAGTACTAAAGGGACCTGAGATGGGCCATGGCAAAGGATTTCGCAACTAGGAGCCTCGGTGTACGTCACGCTATCAGGAGCACCTGGAGGAGAATTGACTTGATGAATTCAAAGAGGTGCATCTGCAACTGACTTCGAATCTCTTCTGGTATTATCGTCTCTGCAACGTCTATCGCCTTTGGCAACCAGATGCACTTCACCAACTCTATTTGGGAATCGTGAAAGATCTCTTCAACTGGCTTTTGGAGTACCTCACTGATCGAGGCTTGAAAGCTGAATTTGATGCCCGGTTCACCTCAGTTCCACACTACCCGAATATGTTGCATTTCTTTAAACCCTTTGTTGCTCTCAACAATGGATCCTAGCATGGCAAGGAAATCCGAGAAATGCTCAGGAGTCTATCCGCAGTATGTACTCCACTGCTTTCCAGCGACGTTGCAGGGAAAACAATCTCAGAAAGGGTATCTGTTACAGAGGTTATGAAAACGATTTGGGTACTGATTGAATTTTCTAGACTAGCAAGCCAGCGAACGCACTCGGATATCTTGTTGCAATTTCTCGACGAAGCTCTCAAAAGCTTTTACAAGTGCAAACAAATCTTCACTCCTCAACGTGCTACTGAGGCTCGGACAAGGTGTTTAGAAAGCGACTTCCAAGTGCAGGCAGCAAAACCTGAAGAGATGGCGATAGAGAAGATAGTGAGAGAGCTTCATAGGGAAATATATGGTTTCACAACTGGGCAGCGGAGAACTTGTGAGGCGCACCTGAAAGATAAGCAGCTGCGCACCACTACCTAGAATACAGAAAAGTAGGCGACAACAATGGTACGACTCGAAGCAGAGCTCTACGGAACATCTACAGACCAGCTTGCCCGGTTTGGCCAGTTGTTTAAAGAAGCTCAGAACCGCCTGGAACTCGAGCTGCATCTCCACACTAGCCATTGACCGACAAGCAAGTTTGCTCGAGAACTTGAATGAGAACTTCATGCCATCATGACTGCCGAGTTCGGTGTATCGAAGATCACTGTCGCTTTAAAGCGGGAGTTCGAGTGGCACCTGTTGGAAGATGAGAAAGCAGCAACAAATTGGTCAGAGTAGCGCCAACAAGAGGATGCCCAGCGTCTGGCGATGGAGGTTTATGGCGCAAGCCAGGCAGCTCAAGCTGCTTTTCGTCACGCCATGAATGAGAAGCGCCTGAAGTATTATCAGGAATGGGACTCAAGGAAAGGTCCGAATTTATGGAAGCAGCTAATGCTGAAATTCTATCACTTCGGAAAACCAAAAATGCACCTCTTCTGTCATTACTGTGAGTTCATCTCCAAAATGGGTACTCCTGATAATTTTTCAATCAAGATCTCTGAACTCTTGCACATTTCGAACGTCAAGGAAGCGTACCGTGCCAGCAATGGGGTCAACTTCATGCTACAGCTTCTTCAGCACAATGATTGCTATACCACAATGGACTACATGAAACAGACTCTTTTGTGGCTTGCATTGTACAGATGGTACGTCGAGGAGAGTGCAGTAGTCCTTAACATGATGACGGGTCGAGAGAAACGGCAAATGACAAGGTGCGCCCAGCAGAAAACGATCCTTGCCGGCCAATATGAACCTTTGATTCGACCCAGTACACAACCTGTGTGGCAGTTTAGACTTTCAACTATTTGTGCACGTTCACTGTCTTTCAAGCAGATATCACTAGCTGAAGCAGCTGAAACCTTCGACATCCCGACATTGCCATTACTTGTCAGGCAGCATCTGCATGAGATCTGGGGCCGTGATGTGGTCAGTGAGATCTGGGGCTACGGAAATGAGTTCAAGGAAGACATAACCTAACAACCTCACAATAAGGTCACTTTCTACACGCCGGAATCTCATAACCCTCAGCAGATGAACCGGATCCTGCTTGATTGCAGCGTTGAGGGTACCCCAGATGGTAAGATGCACAGGCAGCCACCGCAGGTGATATGGGTGCGTGTGGGTGACAATACGGATGATAGACTCCGCGGGTACCGCGCCACATTTCCCGTTCTATACTTCACCTTTTCACCACCAAACAGGACCTCGCTGTTAAGTGGGATGATTGCGAGGACTGGCGGCCGGCTTTTGCAGCAGCACTCTCATTTCCTTTCATCTCTTCAAGTCTGGGTTGATTGACCATCACCGCTGGAGTTGGCCGTTGTTGTCGGCAAACATTTCGAGTATCGTTTAGGGTACCCACAAGTAGTGGATGGATTCGTCAGAGTGGTATAGGAATAAACACCACATGTTATTGCCGTGGGAAAAATTGAAAGGCCGTGCCACTTGGTCCCAGAGATCCGGGCAGTGTCAGGGAAGGGTTCGGTATGGATTGTAAATAATCAAGTGGATTTCGGTACGTACTGGGATGTATAATAAGGCAGAATACGTATGTACGAAAGGTTTGTAGCCACCTCTGCCATTTATCCAAACGAATGAGAGGAGTCTCATGCAGGGGTGCGCTCAAAATTCAGCTGGTGTATATAGACAATATATTAGTGTAATGAGATCTAGAGATGTCTATTTATACAAATCTCATGTGACGATACTTGAAGTAGCAGCGATGAATTGACAGCATGATCTACGAATGGAGTCACATATGATGCCAATTGGCAGTGAGGGCTGCGGTGCGTCAGGAAGGCACGCGGAGCAGAGTACGTGAAAGAGCAAGTTGCTGGACCTCTCAGGGGGTGGTAGGAATGCTGTAAGATGCTCCTGTGCGATTGTGGAAAGTTCACGGGTGTACCAGGAGCTGTCTGGAGCACGTCGGAGCATAGTAAAATGATACAGGAGCATTTGGGAGCCTCCCGAGCCCCAAGCAGGATCCCGGAAGGTGGGTGCCAGGCCAGGGAGGAAATTGCATTTTCCTGATAATCCTATTACCCAGATCTCAACCCCATTGAACATGTCTGGGTGGTGCTGATGTACAGGCTTCATAGCAAATATCCAGATATTGGAAACACAAAAGGAGGCCTGGATAAAGTGAAAGCAAGGTTTGCTGATGTCCTGCCCCAGATCAGGGAAGAGATACCAGAGGCATACTTTGAGAAACTGTAGAAAAGCATATACAACAGGATGGCTCCTGTAATTGGGACTAAGGAATAGTGTGGAGAGAGAGGAAGGGGGTCTATTTAAGGTGCGGCTCCACAGAGGGCATGGGCCAGAAGCGGATCGTACGCACCCACGACGTTAGTGGATCCGCGAGGATACACACTGCTCGCTTAGACTAAGAATAGACTATCGTCACTTCATACTATTACATTGGTAGCAACACTTTCCAATTGGCTTCTCATGCACCTTATACGTGTTGGAGCCCAATTTTGATTCGAGGCGCAGTAGTGAAAACGATCACAGATGACTTTCGACGGCGAAAAAGACAAATGTCGCACAATGAAACACCATAACGACGACAAAACACGATGCCTGCTGCCGTGCGCCTTAATCCTGCTGGGGATCGAAAGGACGATGGTTCAGAAGTGGCGAGTATGTTGAAAGCCCCCAGGGCTAGAGGTGTCTTTTCAGATGCGCGGCCCGAGGGGTTCAGTGTTCCCGAACAGCGGACCGATGACGACCGAGCCCACCGAGCAGAAATTATCAATCACCCGCTGGCAATCGTGCAGATGGACATCACCGATGAAGTCGTCAATTGATTCCATGCGGTTGAGGATGAGTACCGCGAACAAGTCGAAGATCTTATCTGCATGTACAAGGATGCCGATGGGAAACCGGATGCAATCGCCGAAGTCCTTGTTGATTTGGAGAAGCAACTGGCCGACCAGGAGAAGCAACTGGCCGACAAGGAGCAGGCCCTCGTGGCGAATCAGGCGCAGTGCGACAGATTGGTGCAACAAGCCCCCGGCGTCATCAAAGACAAAGAGGAGTCACCCTTGGTCGACAATACAATCGCAATAGAGATGGCGAAGCTAAAACGGGAGGTCACCAAGAAGAATGCGGGCAACAAGGTGATGCAAGCCAAACGTGGTGCAGCCTTGCAAGACGTAGAAGCAACCAAAAAAGCGTTAGCAACCGCTGAAGACAAGAGAGACATGACCAATGAAAAGATGGAATCGACCATGGTGGAACTGCATGTTACCAACGAGGCCTTGATTCGAGTGAAGGCTAGCTCTGCACCCACCAGCGACACAGTCCAAATTAACTCCAACAACCGTACGTTCAGCGTCAAGGCGACGGGATTGCCGACTTACGATGGTACGATAACCCTGGATGCCGTCAGCTTCTTCGTATCCACCCTGCACCGGCACTTCGGACCTCGTGCCCTAGAGTTAGGCTTGACAGACAAATTTGGAATTCCATTGACCAACGGTTGGGCTGCCGTGGCTCTGCATCAGTTCCGCGACAAGGGTGCAGTTTGGGCCAACCACCGTTTTCCGGTGCACGCAAGTGCAGACATAGCATAGGAAGACTTTTCAGCCGCAGTCAAAGAGACTTTTATCCCTCCTGACACTGTAACTAGACTGAAACGCGATTGGGAGTTACTTCGAATTAATAGTGGTGAGCGTGTTTCCACTTTTAATGAACGTTTTCGTGTGCTTCGACACCAGTTGGAATCCCATGCGCCACTCTCCGACGAGTGCCTCCGCGACTCATACCAGTTCAAACTCGAGAGCAATCCAGAAGCATCCAAGGCTTTGATTGAGAAGTTGGGGAATCAGCCTACAGCATCACTCAACGATGTTATGGAGCACGTCTCTCGAGTGGATACCATGATTAACTCCAAAAAGCAACCGATGTCAACAACACTTAAGAAAATGGAGGTCAAAGAAAAAGAAGGTGGTGGCGGTGGCGGCGGTGGCGGTGGTGAGGGGAGTTATTACGCATGTGGCGAAGAAGACCACCCCGCCTGAACATGCCCAAACAAGGAAATGGTCCTGGCCGCATGGTGAGAAAAGAAATCAGCGAATGCTAAGAAGGGTTCTGATAAGAAAGAGAAGGAGAATGAAGAGAGACGCAGAGGTTCCCGTGGTGGTCGCAAGAGAGGCGGCAACTGAGGCAGAGGTGGAGGAAAGCAGCAGAGTCTCCGTTTGACCCAGCAGGTCCCTGGAGAAGGAAATGATGTGACTGAGCCCAAAGTGCAAGAATTGTCCGATGACAGTGATGACGATGGTTTGGATGACTCGAGCTCGGGAAATGGCAACGGGAGCGATTAGCTGAAAATCGACTTTCTAATACTATAACTACTTGTACTGTGTCTAAAATTAAAAAGTTTACTCGTTATCACCATCTTCAAGTCAGTGATAACGATACCTTAGATCTTCTCCAGTTCGATGGAAAGCTTCGGTACAAAAAGAAGAACGGCACATACAGTAGTGTAGCAGACAAAACAGCCAAAGACGACGGGGCATCAGAGAATTATGTAAAAAGAGAGACTGTGGAAAAGTTAAGAAGGAATGGTGTGGTGTTAGAAGAGAGAGACGGTGGCTGGATGATTGTTGAGACGGCGAACGACAAGGTAGAAGACGGCTTTGAGAGACGGCAATACATACGCCTGAAACTCAAACTGGGAGATGACGGCTATGCATATACGGGGTGGTTTACAGTGTACGACGTGAAAGGGTTCGACATCATCCTTGGAAAGCACTGGGTCCGCGATATAAACAGAACATACCATATCGATCACTGAACAAACGAAATCTGGATAACTCAAGGCGATATCCCGTGGGAAGACAGAGAAAAGACAGCACAAATCCACTACCTTCATGGCCTCTGGCCAGACAGCGAACCAGACGACGATACCATCAAAGAAGCAGTCCGGACTATGGGCATTGAAATAATTGGAAAGAAACAACTCCGGTGTATGGACAATTGGGTGTTGGCCAGAAGTTTCATGGTTCGGATGCGGTACGACAATCCTGAGTCCACACAGCCACCAGACGAATTTCAACGCATGCTTCGCGACTTCATGAATTGTAGTCAATTCGCAGAACCGACGTACGACAACACGTGGAGTAAACTGCAATTTAAAATCGACATATTGCCGGAAGATGACAAGAAGGCTCCATATCGACCTCCATATCATTTGTCTCCTAAAGAAGACGCGGAGCTACAACAACAATTGGAGAAAGCCCTACGCAACAGCTGGATAAGGCCGAGCAGCAGCCATTACGGCTTCCCCGTCCTATTCGTGCCTAAGAAGGATGGTGGATTGGGCATGAGCATCAACTACCAGGCAGTTAACCGCATCACCAGGAAGGATCGATACCCGTTACCTCACATCGAAGAGTTTGTTCAACCACTCTGGGGTTCGAACTGCTTCTCGAAGATACACCTTGCCTTGGGTGACCTTCAAATTCGAATATGTGCCGGCGATCGCCAAAAAACTGCTTTCTCAACAATGTATGGGCTGTACGAGTGGACGGTCCTTGCGTTTGGACTGGCCAATGCACCAAGTCAATTCATGCGAGTCATGAACCGCCTGCTAGCATCCATCCCTGCGCTCCGTAAGTTCGTCGTCGTTTACCTTGACGATGTATTAATCAATAGTTCGACGAGAGAGGAGCACCTGGATCACGTGCGGACGGTACTGCAACTTTTGCAGAAATCTGGTCTGAAATTGAAAAAATCTAAATGCGAATGGTTCCGCAATGAGATCGAATTTTGCGGCTTCCAGATCAACCAAGAACGAGTGCATACGTTGCAATCAAAGACGAAAGCAGAGACTGAATGACCTCGCCCTCGGAACGCGAAAGAAGTTCGTGGCTTTCTCGGTCTGACGGGTTATTACTGCAAGTTCATACGGCACTATACTCACATTGCCTTGCCATTATACCGTATGTGCAAAGGTAAGAGAGCCAAAATGGGTGGCCGCTGCAGCGAACCACGGCTCAAGGACGTCGGTACCACTCAATTTGTTGGAATGGGAAGGCAGAAGAGACCTTCGAAACGTGAAAAGATGCCATTTGCAAGGCTCCGGTGCTGGCACTGCCGGAGGAAGGGGGTGAGTACGTGCTGCATTCTGATGCCAGCAAATATGCAGTCAGAGCAGTACTATCACAGAAGCGGCAGGATGGAGAGACCAGAGTGGTTGCCTTTTGGAGCAGGAAACTTAAGAGCACAGAAATGCGATACCCTACATACGACAGAGAACTCCTAGCAATTCGTGACGCCGTTGTGAACTGGCACTACGACCTCCATGCGGAGAGGAACTTTACGGTCCATACGGACCATGCATCCTTAAGACACATACTGACACAACCTCATCTCACAGCACGACAGATGGAGTACTTAGTAACATTACAAAATTATACATATGATATCCGATACATTCCAGGTGCAAAGAACCAGGCCGCTGACTCACTGACGAGACATCCGGACTTTAGATGCGAGCGTTGTCAAGTCTCCCAATGTCAAGTCTCCCAATGTCAAGTCTCCCAATGTCGGCTCACGCAGATGGTAGTCCAAGACTTGACAGAGTGGTTACAAGAGGTTGAGGCGGAAACGAAGGACGACAGCTGGAGCAAAGAGATGGTACAAATACTAGCATCCAAAGATGGCCAGGAACACCTGCCGAAACCGTCTGCTCCGGTTTCAGTACAAAAGGCGTGGGCTCGCAGCCACCGATTCTCCCTCGACAATGACGGTCTGCTCTATCTTGACCTCCAAAAACAGGACCCCAAACGACACACAGACGAGCCGCATCGACTCTATATTCCGAAGCCCCTAAGGAACAAGATTTCCCGAAAGGCGTATGATGCTGCGGTTGGAGACCATTTCGGAGCAGCAAAGATATATATGACGGTGAGACCACGTTTCTTCTGGCCAGGGATGTGGAAAGGAGTTCATGCATACACAAAATGCTGTGACACGTGCGCGTGAGTTAATCAACTGGCTGGGAAAGTAATGGGCTTGTTAAATCCACTACCAGTTGCACGAGGCCGCTGGGGGCGTGTGTGGATAGATTTCATTACCGACGTTCCAACAACTTTGAGAGGAAACGATTGCATTGTGACCTTTGTGGATCACTTCTCCAAACAAGCCCACTGGATGCCCTGCGCTAAGACCATTAACACCGCGGAATCTGCACAGCTATGTTTGGAAGATATCATACGACTTTACGGCGTCCCACGAGAAATCGTCAGCGATAGAGATGCGCGCTTCACATCGGACTTCTGGACGGAAGTAAGCAAGAGATTGCAGACTAAGTTGCTAATGTCAACGGCGTTTCACCCACAAACAGACGGGCTGCCAGAGATCTCGAATAAACAAGTGACACGGTACTTATAGGCTTTTGCCACTAACCACCAAGACCAGTGGGATACTATGCTCCCGCTAGCAGAATACGCATACCACAGGTCAAAGCATTCATCTACCGATCGGAGTCCGTTCGAATTGGACTTAGGTTACATACCTTCCATCCCATTGGACTTTGTGGCTGGTCAGCGGGACGAAATACGCAGTCTGAAAGGCGTAGCGTTTGTCGAGCAGCTGCAAGCTTCTTTACTCGATGCCCAGGACCGCCTTCGAGAAGCACAAGACAGCCAGATGGCGGAAGCAAACGAGAGCCGACGGCCATGCACCCTGCAGGGTGGAGACCTCGTGATGTTGTACACGAAAGACCTACCGATTACTTACATCAGCCAGGATCCTTCTCATCCGAAGTTACAACACCTATGGGCCGGGCCAAACAGAATCATTAAATTCTGAGGACCAAATGCAGTCGAATTAGAGTTGCTAACAGATATGGCGATTCACGATACGGTGAACGTCAGCAGACTCAAGAAATACATTGCCGACCTGGCACGAGAAAAGCCTCCCCCTCCTCCTGTACGAGCAGTAATGGACAAACATGGCACAATTCAACGTTCGTATGTCGTTGAGGCGATTGTCTCGCATAAAAGGGCACCTGGGTTCAAAGGCGACTACAAATATCAAATAAAGTGGGAAGGATACAGTGACGATGAAATGACCTGGAAACCAGCCGCCAATCTCTCAAAAGCAAAGCAAATGCTTGACGACTACAAAGAACAACAGGGATTGGGAGAAACGAAGGTTAAACGGAAAAGGAAGGGTTAATGCCACAGAGTCGATGGCCATTGGTGCTTTCTTTATGCCGTGAAGTCAGTGGCAATTGGGTTTCCTTTTGTTTTTGGAGGAGGAAGTTTATTTTCGGAGAATGGATTTGTTTTCGAGAAGTATCTCGAATTGTTGGAGAGGGATGTAATTTGGAGAGAGAGGAAGGGGGTCGATTTAAGGTGTGGCTCCGCAGAGGGTACGGGCCAGAAGGGGATTCCTGCGCACCCACAACGTTAGTAGATCCGTGAGGATAGACACTGCTCATTTAGACTAAGAATAGACTATCGTGACTTCATACTACTACAAATAGTATACAAGGTAATGAGCATGTAATTCTATTCAATTTTTTTTCTCCTTATACAGACATCATTATAAATATCTAAACACTTTATATTTTTGTTTTGAAAACTGTATCATCTTTGATTGGATTGTAATATTGATTTTGAGTGCTGGAGAGTGTGTTTGCGAGGGGATGTACGAACCGAAACACCAAGACTTTTGCATAGTGACTGTACTTTCTTCATCATTATTTTCTCAATCCTATGTATTGCCAAAGCCTCTTTTTCATGTACCCCTGCAAGTTGTTAGCTACTACTACCCAAAGTGCTGTTAGAAACACTATTTCTACCCATTTTATTTACTGCTGCTGCTGGCCTCATTTGTTAAACAGAGAGAGAACCAATAAAGACTATGGTTGGGGACACCTAGTGACGGTGAGGTTGTGACATTCGATCTGGGCCCCTAAGAATTACCTTTTATGGTAATTATTTGGCGAATTTTTATTTATTTATATATTTTAACCTCCTAAATTCTACATGTGTAGCTCAATTGTTACCCAATCCGGTAATATCACCAATGGTCACTTGGTGTTGCATGCATCTTGACCCCAGCACCCCCATTTGGGGGCATTTTGTTGTGACATTTGCCAGGGGTTCCATACAAAATAGGAAAAAAAACCCGACTTTTTGAAATTCCTTTCCTCCACAACCACAATCAGGAAAAATAATTGGGCTCTGTCAGGTTGTTGAGAGCACCCAAAAGAAGCATGTAACAGAGAGTTTTTTTTATTTCGACATTTGTTGGTGGAGTAAAGGCATGCTAAAGTTGAGGCTTGAAATGCTCCGGGTTAAGGTGTCCCCAACCATATGTCACAGTTACTGTCCGCAGATCATTCACCTTCAAGTCCATAGCGGCTCAGCACTCGCTTACCCCCAAACTCGCTGAACCCTCCAACATACTATCTCTTACACAGCAATCAGAGCAGTAGCGTTCAACTTGTCAGAGCTATTTCCGTTTTGCGTTTTAGAACAATTCCCTTCGAGGTCTTTATGTTCGTAACTTTCACCCCTTCCACCTATTCTATTTATATCTCCATATATCAATTATCAACCTTAACTAGCCAATCTCCCACAGTTCCTCGTTACATATGACTAGTAATACCATGCAGAGAACACCTGTCTACTTTGTCTCTCATGGGGGACTGAATATAATGTTTGAAACTGAACACCCTGCGTATGGTCAACTACAAAAGATTGGCCTCGAAATTACTCAGCGGGTAAAGCCAAAGGCAGTTGTGGTGTTTTCGGCTCATTGGCAGGCGGGGAGGAGTAATATTGAAGTTAATCAGTCTGAGGATACTAAGTTGATTTACGAGTTCGTACCTACATAACTCATCACATTCTTAAAAGGCTAATGATGACGGGATAAAAGTTACTATGGCTTTCCAGACCGTTATTATGAAATCCAATATCCCAATGTGGGTTCGAAGGATGTAGCAACGAAGATTCTCAAACTGCTTGAGAAGGCGAGGATTCAGGCGGACGGGGTGAATAGAAGCCTTGACCATGGTGTTTTTGCGCCTTTTACCTGCAGTGGGTAACAGCATGTTAGTATGTACATTGTCAATTGGCTGATTGAAGTGGTAGTGTTCAACCCGGACGAAAATCCGTTAGTTGTGCCGATAGTTCAAGTAAGTTTGTACAACAGTGAAGATCCAGACCAGCATTATGCTCTTGGTTCAGCACTCAAGTCTCTCCGCGAAGACAATATTTTGATTGTAACATCGGGCATGGCGGTACACAACCTTAAGTCTGTCCCTTCATTCACTCTCTATTTGCAATTATTTTCACGAAAGATATCTGATTGACACCTTTAAAGCGATGTGCGTTTTGCAACGATGTCAGGACAGGAACTCCCCTATGTAAAGGTGTTTGATCGCGAGCTCAAGAAGGCTGTGATGGATACGTCGACTGGTGTGGAGAGAAAGAAAAAAATGAAAGAATTATTATTTCACGAAAGTGCAAAGCAGGCACATCCTACCTTTGAGCACCTGTTGCCCTTACACATCGCGGCAGGAGTAGCTGGTAATGATGAGGCTAAGCAGCTGTTTAGCATGACCGAAATGAGCTTCAGCTGGGCACAGTATAGGTTCGGAGAGGCACCATGAGCTGGGGAGGATGTATCATGACAGACAAAATAAGTAGTGTTCTCCAGTTCCAAGTTGTGAAGGTAGAGATTCTCTGTCAAATGATGCGACAGCGGGAACAGAAAGCAGGTTTGAATTTCACAATTTGTGTTACTTGTAAGTACAAATGAGAATGAACAATTTATACGATCTGTGATGCCGTCCCGTTTACAATGCTCGTAATTTTATCTGCAATCTCCTGATCGGTGAACCCTATATTATCGTTAATTGCAACCAAATGACACCCAGTGCAGACCACAACCTGACAATGGTACTTGAGTCTCCTTTCCGAATTCTAAGACAGACCTCATCAGTGATTGATTTTTGAAGAACGTGTCACCACAACATCACTGACCGTAGCGAGCAAAGACCTTCGGATGAATGCCTGACGCCTCTCGTATGAGGATAGGAATGAGTGGGTTGTGTTTCTTGATAACGGGGTATGACTTTGACAGGAACTGCCTACAATCAACATTAGTGATCAGCCTTCATTTCCCGGCGTTCATTATCAATGAGATTACCTTACAGCCGCACTGGATTGGCCAGTCTGACAGAACAGGAACCGCAATTCCTTCAGTCCAGAAACGGACACATATCTGGTGGCCATCAGTTATAGCTAGAGTCCGTGAGAATAATAGTAAGAAATTCCAGAGTTCGATGACATGAATTTGAGATTATTGTGTGCCATGAAGTTTACTTCATGGTATGTTCCGTGCTGGGCGAGCGCCAGTACTTACCCGGCTTTGTATTTACCCGGTGTTTTACCCGGTTTTTAATTTAGAATGTATTATATTATGTAGTCCATTCGCACACAATTCTGATTTTATTAGAGGGGGGACAAAGATTAAAGAGGCTTCTAATAAGACGGAAGCCAAGCTACAAAGAAATAAAAAGAATGCTACAGAATGTAAATTATTACCAAAGAAAGAAGAGACTTGTTTATTTATCAAGATATAGAGTTATGTAAGGACATATATCTTCATATAGATGAATACGTGTAGATATAGCTGCAAACAGAAATAAGTGATAACGATATCAATTGTAAGGTAAAGCAAGTAAGATAATCATTAGCGTACCAAAAGTACTTAGAAAGGTGATTATATATGAAGGAAACTTACTTGGCCTTGGTTCTCAAGTATAATTACAAGGCCAAGTGAGCATATGAGCTGCACATTCCATGCCATCTGCAACGTAGCTTTCTTCCAGGAGTCATTGCCAAGTCTGTCCTCCATCGTGTCGATTTTCTGTCGGAGGTTGTAATTTGATTTCAGAGAATCACTCACGGACTCTTTAAGGCCACAGTTGCCCTTCAGGAAGTTGTCGATGACGTTGGCGGGAAGACCTGTCGATGTGACCAGCTCGGGGAAATTGTACTCCTTATCACTCTCGAACGGATGGAAGGGGTTGTGTAAGAACTGCTCAGAATTGTGCTCAGCATTGTACTCATCATCGGTCGGAACGTAAGTGACAGGGGCTCCAGCATCGGGATATGAGAAGCTTTTTGAGTCGAATTCTGATGGTTCTGGAGAAGGTGACGTGTGCAACGGAGGAAACGCGTCAGGATCGTCAACGTGGTCATGGTTGACATGAAAACCACTGTGCAAATCGTCGACACAACGTTGAGAGTTATTTCGAACTCGTTGAGGGGGCTTGGAGTCTGTCTTCGCCTCAAGAAGTTGGGCGCGATATCGAGGATAGTCGCTGTCGATATGTTTGTAGAGCCACAGGTCAGACTTGAAAGGTTTCAACCAAACAGGGCAGAAACGATTCGGAGTTCGTATGGGAGGCAGGGTGCGCGTGGTGTAGACAATGCTGAGGACTGTGTATGCTGTTGGTAGAATGTTGCCAAGCAGGGGTAATGGAGCCGCATGGCGTACAAAACTCACAGAGCCATATCTAAAATGCCAAGACCCTGGAATATCTTGCAGACAGAGTTTGTCACAATGTAGCCACGCCCAGAGCCTAATGTGACCCTAATGGCTAGGCAAATACAAGCAAATCCATGGACTTGCTTGTTTGCTTGCTTTTTTGAAGTTTGACCGGGCGGATGATAGGAAACGCGGACAAAAACATGTGATATCACTCGTTTCGTGTGCCAAGACACGAGTTCAGAGTTCATGATACCACTGCACAGTGTCTATTGGTGGTGTCTGGAGAGGCCTATGCACTGCCAGAGATGCCAGTGACACTTCTCGAACATCATATGGCAGGTTCCGACTGTTTGTGACACCACACAGCATCATTATATTGGAACTTGATGTCACTGCCGTATGATAGGAACCCAAACTGACAGACTTCAACGCTTTGACCTAGAATTCGTATGACGAGTGTGTCTCACGCTCAAGAAGTGGTTTAAACAACTCTCAGAGTCGTATAAAACATAAGGTGCATCTTTCAGGCCGGAAGGGAAGTGCCGATAACGGCTCACACCCAGGAAAGCTCCTTTTCAAGTATGATGTTTGATATCATCAACAGTTTCAACACTTCTGCGAGCCGCTCCACACAATTCCAAGCACCTTGATGGCCCATTCTGCACTGTATATATACTCCCGTACACTCTCTCCATTTCGATTCTTCTCCATCATCTCTATCTACTCCATCTTCACCTATTTACCACTCTCATCGTCGTTTTCAGACACATTAACCCTAACCCTGACCAACCCTGACTGACCCCTCATACACCTTATATACAGCCCCGAACGTTGCAATGCCACCCAAAAAGATCACATCCACCCCCTCCAAAACCGATGCAATTAAGAACACGCTCCACCTCGATGGTTTCGCGAAGCAGTTCATGGCCGAGCACTTTCGGGGCCTTATTCAGATGTATGCCATTCATGGTGTCAAGGATGATGGCCCGAACGACTTGATGTATGATATCCTTTTTTTGGACCCAGTCACTACAAGGCACTTTGCACAGTTTCAAGGGATGTGGAAGCATCGGGCATCGACTGAACCATGATACATGGAATGGTGGAGTGGGTTCCGGGTATTTCTCCGAGACTGTTTCGATAAAACTCGGGTGCAGATGAACCGATATCACAAAGAAAACCCACCTTTACCTACTGACACCGATACCGACTCTGACTCCGACAACTGCGACAACTGCGACAACTGCGACAACTGCGACAACTCCAAGCGTGGTAAAGACGATGTCAAGAAAGATACCTGGTATCACGAGACTCCGAAGCTGCAGCCACCCTCCCACAAACGTGCAACGCCACCGACAATCATTGCTTCTGCCCTCCAGAAGAAACAGAAACTTGATGACATCTCCACCAATGCCCTCCCTACGAGCCCAACGCCTATATACCCCTTCAGGGTTTGCATTGTCCACCCTGAAAGCTACAGCCCCGAAAGCTACGACCGTTGGGACGACATATTAGTTCACCACACCACGAATAGATGGCATCTCACACGAGTCGAGAAGCTCACCGCAAAGGCCGTACACCGTGCTCTGGGTCGCCTATGTCCTGCTAGAGATGTTAGCTGCATGCTTGGGTGTCTAGTCATGCCCGGCGAAACCTCTTTGCAGCCGTGGAATGCGACTCAACTCAATGGCAATGACTCTGTGGCGACCTTCTTTTCCATTACAGCTTACAACCCTCTCATCGTTGTGGCTGTTCTGAAGGCAATTGTTGTTGCGCCTCCAAGGATTGCAAGAGCTACTCCACCACCACCACCACCATGATCGTCTCTCCCGGAAACACCTGGGTCCTCCGAACAGGCCGAGAGCCCGACACCTGCTCCCAGATTCGTTGCAATAAACGACTCGGCAATAAACGACTAGGTAATGACACAACTGGAGGTGACTGCTACTCACCACGTCGAGTGTGCCTCTCTCCAGGATGTGTCTTCGTCTGTGCTGGAGGAGTCAATGAGTGCCAGAGTTGCACAAATGGTGGAGACAGTACAAATTGTTGAGGCGACGTCACGAGCGGCGGTGGAGTTACAGGAATAGCGGGAGGCGAGGTCGCAAATGGCACAGGATTTGGTGGAGCAGGAGACAATGTGTGACGTTTCGTTGGTGTCGGTGGGTGTTGAAGAGTCGTCGGAGTCGGTGGCAATTGGCACGCACAAAGATGTCAATGCCGGTATGAGCTTCACACAGCTTGAGGCGTCGCGTTTGATTCCACCATGGATAGGTCAGCAATTTGAGTGATGGATTTCGGTACGTCCAACAGTGCTGCAAATGACTAGTATACTGACGCACGTAGGTTCAAGTTCGCGTTTGGTGGTTAGGTTCGCGTTTGGGAGTTGGGTTTGATTGGGTTTTTGCATTTCCTCTTTGGGTCGGGTGGAGTCGTTGTTGCATTTTACAAAGATATTTTTTGTATCGTTTGTGTTTTCGTGGCATAATTGGTATTTGATTGACTAATCGTACGCGACACTTTCGTGACAAGCTAATACGTAATCGTGTGAATTTGCCCCTTTATGAGAAAATTTTCAGGTGCAATGGTCAGCGACGTGTCAGTCCTTTTCCACACTGCATTACCCTTTGTCTACATCGCAACTGCACTCTTTTTCCACCTTTCTGACATTCCTGCCTTTCTGACATTCCTGCATTCTGAAAATACTGACAAGTTCCTGCCTTCTGAAAATGACCTGAACAACAAAGTCACCGCACAAGGCCGTATCCTCAATTCCAAAAGCAGCTCCGGCCACTCCTGCAGTTGTCTCCCAAATGACACGTACAGCTAACGGTCATAAGAGGCAACTCCCTTCGCAGTCTGACAAGCAGAAGCGAAAGCGGACGAAGGCTCCAGCCTCACGTAATGAAGGTTCGATTACTCAGGTCTCCTCAGCATCTACACCCGCACCAAATCCAGCCCTGAAACTGTCTCTGCCCCCGCCGAATCAAGCCTCGATTTCGATGTCGCCAGCACCCAGTGTCATTTCCAACGTCGCTATTCGTTCAGCGACGAACCTTAGTCACCTCTGGAGTCCACACCCATCATCATCGGCTTCACAACTCATCCCATTGTCTCCGCCGAGGACACTGTCGAGTCTGTCGGTCAGCAGTAAATAACGATATGGCAGTCGAAGTGTCCTTGCACCAGGTGACCTTCGACTTACTGCTGTACTGGAAACAATGCGTCGCTTGATGGAGAAGCAACTGCTGAGCCAGACTCCATTTCCAACTGAAGCTGAGTTTGTACTGGTAGCTTATACGATTCCCAGAGTGGTAGATACCGACTAACATTGTTTCCAACACAAAGTCAGTAGAGCATTCCTGGCCGAAGGCATGCAGGCAGGAAAGAATCAATATTAGCTTCCAGGAACGTCAGAAGGAGTGTCTCAAGATAATTAGGTATCTCCCAGAATTGCATTCGCACTGACTAACCGGCCATATGTTAGATCAAAAACAATTTCAATGCAGTCAGATCGCACATGATCAAGAAGGCCCGTGAGTGTGTAGGGAGACTATTCAACTTGCACCGTTTCGATGATGATGAGCACTGTATACACATTGACCTAATCCTTTCAGATTTTACATTCGTTGTGCGCCAATGCGATCGCACGAACGAACCCGATGTGAGTTCTGTCTGAAACTTGTAGCGTCGCTAACACCACCAGGAACGGGCTAGCTACTTTCTTGCCGAGGAGATTCCACGATTTCTATATATACATTTCTTCCAACGAATTCGCAAACGCGGCAGGCTTTCGGAGGGATGCCATGACTGGATTCGAGAACAGACACCCCCGGCACTGATTGTGTTAACATGTACGGCATTGCATCATGCACTGACAGAGTAGCAAAGAAATGGAGGTTTACCTCCAACAAAGGTTGCAATGGATGACCTCGAACTTGGAATCCGGCGCAACAGGCCTGAGTGGGAGTACTACTTCAATCGAGATAATGACGGCGGTAAGTATGGCCTTCACAATGTATGCAATTGCTCTAACAATTCGCAGAGACTTACACTGATGTCATGAATATTTGGAACGATCTCCCATCTCCATTGAGACAGATGGTAATCAAGTCCATAAGGACGGCTCTCAACAACTTCATTCTACATGAGAAAGGAGCCAATAACATGCCACCCGTGGCCAAGCCTCGTCGAGTGGTATTGAACAAGGCCGTGATGGAAGCCCTTATGATGGAGCCGGACATTGAGACTCCGGAAATTTCTGTGATTTGCATCCCCACTGCTAAAGATTTATCTTTTGATGCTGAGGATGGGATTGATGATGGCGACCATGATAGCGACAACGAGCATGATGACATTCAGACTGCCAGGAGTCATGCTCAGCGACATCGTAGTCTCCAGCTGGATGATGATCAGGTCGAAAATGAGGAGGATGAGGATGATGATAATGTCGAGAATGAGGAGGATGAGGATGAGGATGAGGATGAGGATGAGGATGAGGATGAGGATGAGGACGTAGAGTCGGAGTCGGTGGATGACTGTGAAGGAGAGAGTAGTTTAGAGGATGTGCTTCAAGCTGGCTGCGACGTGTAGCATGGTATTTGGAACGAGGAGAGAGTAGTTTAGAGGATGGGCTTCATGCTGGCTGCGACGTGTCGGGAAATTGTATATATTAGAGCTTAATATCAAACATCATCAACAGTAACGTCACTGCACTGTATCCGTCGCCCGAGATGTGAGTGCAATTCGGGGCATCGGATAAACGTCGCATGCTGTGAACATTGCGTTATGTCAAGGTGTACATTGCACTCATGCGTCACATGAGTATGAGTACACTGCATGGCTGCGACAGTAAGAATTATGTGCACTGTATAACTGCGACAGTAAGAAACGCTGCGTCAGGAGGTGCAAGCGCAATGCCAGGGGTTGTATATACGCACGTGCAGTGTCCCTCTACGACGAGGCTCAAGAGGTTTCGATTGAAGCATCCGATGCGCCCTAGACCCACGTACGGCCTGGGCGCGACATGGTTTTTTTCCCGATATGATCTGGCGGAAGTATGCAGGCAAGAAGCCTCCAAGAACAAACAAACAGAAGCTCTCAAAAGTCCTGATTGTGGATAATGTGGAGATGGAAAGACTAGAAAGGGAGAAGCAAGTGAAGGAGGGGGTGGCACAACAAAAGACTCTAGCAAAGGCTGCAAGGACTGAAGTGAAGGCCAGGAAGACTAAAGAGAAGAATGATAAGCCCACCATGAAGGACGGTCGCTACAGGGGCAAGCAGAAGGCTTCATCAACGAAGGTAGACTCTCTGCGATCGATCATAGATTATCACTCACTTACATATCATACTAGTGTGTCACAATCATCCTCTCTAATAGTGAGGAAGAGAAGAAAGAAGTGAAGGACTTGGAGGACTCAGAGTGGAACCACATTGACAACTACCAACCACCTTCTAAGCACCACATGGGTCTTAGAGAGCGAAGGGGGAGGGGGGAGAGGAAAAGCGCTGTTGGAGTGGATGGTGGGGAGAATGAGTGGGAGGATTGAAAGGCGAGGCATCATAGGGTTTCTATTTAGGTTTTACTTTATCTTCATGATGTTATGATCTCTGTTTTCAAGTTTGGAGGCAATCGGACTTATTGTTTTCAAGATAGAGACTATTTTCGCCTTGTGAATAGACGTCACTCGGGCCATCCCAATTCCTATAGTATTCGACTTCGGTGTCTCATACGTTATAATGCAAACCCTGTTGTATTTCTAGATACAGTATTTCAGCTGTCAGCAATCATATGGAGTCATGAGCTGGCAGTGTATTTAGCTAGTGACACCCATTGGTTTCTTATCAGTAATGTGATTGACTGTATAGATACTCATCTCAATTCAGCAGTTGCAACAATTGAGTAAGTGATAACTTGTTGATATCCGATAATGTGCAGTGATGGTACTTGTTCTATCTAGTTCAGGTTATCTGGCAGTCGAGTGATTAATCATGACCCCTATTCAGTAGTGTTCTAAACCTGAGATCTATCATCCACAGTATGTTTAACTCCATATATATGGCTACACTTAACTTTATTTATTTGATCAATTATAATTTTACATACCAAATATGTAACATTGGCTATTGACATACAATATCTTAATTCATTCATGTTCAGAGAATACAAGTATGTAGCAGTCATTGAATACATCAATTGATAGTAATTAGACATCATATCTGGAGTAATATTGAAAACGTTAGTATGGATAGATACATAGTCATATCAGAGCTACTCCACTATTTATCTATACCAGCTGCATCAACATTTCTCAATATGGGATACATGTTTTACTCCAAATAGTCTACTGTATGAGTACTATATATTCACCTTTCATATTCATGAATTTACGATGTACTACTTGATCAATAGTCAATGATGTATTGTTTCAATACCATAAACTTCTGAATCTGAATATTCTACTCATTACCATATAGATTTACATAATATTATTTTACTGTATACAAAATCTAAGTTTAGATATTGTGTCGTATAAAAGTGTGAATGAAATATTGTTGTATACTTTACTGTGTAAAGTCAATTTTGACCGGATTCCGATGCCATCGATATTTTTCTCCTGTGTAGTATTTTTCTTTTTGTCACGATTGTTATTAATTTATTAATATGCAATAAAACAAGGTGAAAACTCGGATTCTTGTGATCTCATGAATCAAGCGTAACTTACAACAGAAAATCAAGAATTGTCTGCAAAAGATATATCCAAATCGAGCTTCATATATTGAGAGATAGAAATAGATAGTTATTGTTGTGTACAAGTTCAAGTGTTATAGTATATATATGAGTATAGGTAAAGTGTGAGATGATTAGTACCATATAATTGTGATTATGATTGTAACTAAATGTCAAGAGAGTTATCCAACTCTCACATCACTGCTAGTCACTTATCATCCAAGTATATTGCAAATATATCAAGTCCACACTGTGATTACCATATAGTATTCAATTTATATGTATCACTGGAAGAATTAGAGATATTGAAAAACTCTACCTTCGACTGATTTTGAGAAAGTCTTATACCTAATCTGAAAAACAATAATCACAGATTTCTAGAGAAGAATATTTATTCTTCATTAAATATCACTTATTACTAGTATTGTTCAATATCAGGGAAAAGGTATTTACATGACTAGATTCTTCACTATGATACTCAATATAGTATCTTCAATTCAGACAGTTAAAATATAGGTGGTAAAGAACAAAATTAAAATATTAGTCATATGTATCAGTGGAAGCAAGGAGGAAGTGATACATATGAAAGTGGTAAAAGAAATTGATCAAAGTTCTCTTCCATCTGTACTATTTATATTGATCCACAATTCTAACCTTCATATAGTAGTACAACTCTATTACATCCTTTCTAGTCAGCTTTGTATGGCACACACAGACTAAAAAGTTTTGAAAAGAAAATATAATAATATTTGAATGCCTAGATATATGCATTCAATGAGAGGAAACTTCTGTTATATAATAAGAAATTGTACGATATTAAGTAAATTACAAAATATTATTTGATTTCAATTATGTATTTGAGTATAGTCATCATAATAAAATTATATTACTTTCAAATTTACATCATCTGTTCAGCACATGATCTTGATTCCATACTGTACTTGAGATATAGTAATCATTAGGTATTACTTCTGATAGTAACTTCATCAACTATCACATATTTTCTTTTTGTATATCAAAGATTAAAAATCACTGTATATTACTTGTGAGATCAGTTTGATGCTTACTAAGTAAATAAAACTATTGTGTAACACAATTGTAAGTAAACTTAACATTAGAAAAATATCAGCTATGTTAATCTGTAATTAATATAGCTAGCAGTATCAAAGTTGCCAACTTGTAAGTTTCTTAATATATCTCTGAGTTTTACTCTTATGATAATGTTATATATACATGACATATACAAACATCAATGCTATATTACTAGCTGATCTCTGATTTGCCATATCTTTGATACGAATGGAGTGGTTTTAGAAAAACCCTTAACAAACATTGAATATTGATGTTTTTTTCAGAACAATTCTATACATATTAACAATTTAATAAATTGAAAACTGGAAGGTAAAAGAGCATCAAATGTCACATATTTTTATGAACACAATACTTTTTGATCAGAGCTCAACTCAAATAATTAATTGAGGGAGAAACTTTCTAACTTGAACTTTGTATGGGAGTGAGACTCGGGGGCGCAAACCTTGGTAGAAACTCAGTGAGTCCGAGCCCAGCTAGCCCATTGATAAGTGTGGACGTTGGGTGCGCCTCTCTCAAGGAGGCTTGGCCGTATGCATGAGGTGTGCGTAGAAAAAGTCTGGCAACGAGACCAAGCGCAGACCCTTGCCGCGCTTCCTATCTTATCGGTACCCTGTGAGACTTAACATTCTGAACTTAGAGAACTGAAGGTCAGTTATCGGGATTTCATATATTGAATTACTTAGTGCACCTTCATCTCAAAATTAAATCAATTAGTTCATTTTATATCACTGAGGATCAGTTCTCCATCGCTTAAGGCTGGCAGCTCGTCGATCTTCCATCTCGCAAGCCGTTATTAGAGATATATCAAGCTCACTGCTGAACTACGCAACACTTATCTACCGCTAATATACCATTCGATAAGATGGCAACACCTCAGAATCCATACTATGAGCTTTACAGGCGATCCTCGTATCTTTCTCACTCTGTTCACTATCTCAGGCGAGGCTCTGACAGCGATAGGATTGGTATGGCACTTACTGATGCGCTCGATGATTTGATTTCCGAGGGCCGCATCGCGCCACAACTGGCTATGAAAATCCTCAACAACTTTGATAAGCATGTCACCGAGGTGCTGTCGGAGAAGGTCAAGGCGAACTTGACCTTCAAGGTACGTCCGCGGAGGAAATTTGCCGGGTTCGGTGGGAGGCTAAGAGTGCTGGTAGGGAAACCTTGATACATACCGCTTCTGCGACGAGGTGTGGACTTTCCTCATCAAAAATGTCACCTTCAAGTTTCAGCAGCAGGGTGGAAATACACCCAGCGTTACGACCGATAAGATCAAGATTGTGTCTTGTAATTCGAAGCGCCCTGGGGAGGCGTAGAATGATGATGATGGTAATGGAAAGATACACCAACGCTTGTCTGTTTGTGTCGCTTTCTCTTGGGAGAGTTTGTCATTGTTGCTCTCGTACGCAGAGTTTCACGTCGCTCGCCAGCTCGCTCCTCGATGCGGTTGTTGACACAAACGTGGGTTTCTTCTTTTGATTTTGTGCGTGTATGCCACAATTATAAATAGCTTCTTTATGAGCGTACTATCCAACGGGGAATCTTTGGCGTTTTCCTGGTGTTTTGTGATTCGCAAGAATATTAAATTTGGCTTTGCTATACAGAGTTTTATCTTAGCTTTATTCGATCTAAGCCTGTTTTCTGATGCGGGACATTTGATAATAGAATATGAAGGTACCACTTCGCGAAACTAATAAAGAATCGTAGCACCGAGCTCCTGTTATGGTTTAGTCTCGAGATGTTTTTTTTTTTTTTTGCGACGCAGAAGCGGGACAAGGCCAGTAACAGTAGCTTTATTCGAATAATTAACATCTCTGATAAACAACACCTACAACAATACTAAAATTCAGATTATTGAAAAATAACAAATTGCATCAGAAAATATTTATCTCAAAGGAAATGTATGATCAGGAAAAGAAACAGGTAAACTCTACTTGGTAAATCTAAATATTGTTTAGGACTACTAGGATGAAAACAATACTCAACTATATACTATCTGTTCAAATGCTTCAGGAAATCAATAGTTGATCATGATGATAGTAACAGTAATAGTTATTGTAATAGTAACAATATTCCTATTTGTAATAGTATTAATTATTTTCAAAGTTATTGAGTATATTGAGTTCCCTTGAATTATTTTGGTACAAGAGGCTATATCAATAGATGAGTCTGTATGTATATATAGATCAATAATAATATATTAATTTCATATAATAATAAATAACAATACATAAAAGTATGGATATAAAATTATTATCACAGTTTCCTGAGTATAAATATAATTCACAAGGTATCAATTCAAATGACATCAAATCAATCTCAACTTATATCTCCTCAATGATATGCATATGCATGTCTAAGGCTATTAGCAAAACAAGTACATCATTGCAAGCCTAGAACATTGATAAGTTTAGGTTCACCTCTGATCCTACATTCAGATATATCTGGTTCATATATACCTCCATATATACCATGTACCTAAACTATATTATCACCTTTTTTTAATTGCCGATATCCTTGGCTGCTATATATACATATAGGAACAAAATATGCACTATATAAATATACCTTCAAATAGCATTGAAGGTTTCACAATTAATTGATTTCATCCTGATAGCCTTATATCATATATTGTATGTATACAAACTTACCCTCTAGTGGTAGGTTGTAGAAACATGTTCCAATATTACTAATAGTTAGACTAAATGTATAAAAAGAAAAGCAAAGAGATGAAGAAAGTAAATACAAGAAACATTCCCTTTTACTCAATACTTTACAAGCCTCTATTAATTCAACTCATATGAATCTATATTTTTCATTGAATTGCAAGTACCAGATATATTTGCGTTTATGTGTACATCGGAAAAAGTGCCTGCGCAACCATAATCGGGATTTATTATTACTGTTACTGCTGTGTTATGGGACGTTTTGGCTGTTACCACTCAACCACCTGTACGTTATCGCAGCTTATCGCAACTTATCATGGCATATGGGGTACTACAGTACATTCGCGTAAGAATTTTCGATTTTCAAGATAATATCAGAACATACCTGGAAATCATCATTTTGAAAAACTAGTTGATGCTCCAGTATACAGTCTTTGAGGGTAGCATATGCTTTCGATCGCAATTCTCGAGATTTCTTGTATTCTCACTTAGATGTACTTTGTTACTGACTTGAAGTACTGGTATGGACATTGGTACTTGATATTGCAGTTTCTATTGTTTGTTTATTTTAATCATACTGCAGTTTCTCTTGAAATCTATCTACAGTATATACACGGTTGGAAGAATAAAAAGGAGACGGGGTGAATCTTCATGAGAGACGGCTCTCAAGCGCTATTTTCAAGTTGCAACTCAGACACACTCTCACAACTCTGACATGATCACAACTCTGACATAATCACTCTCGAAACTCTGACATTCTTGCCCTCACAACTCTGACATGCTCGCTCTGAAGTGAGCTTTGGGAGAGATGGACGAGATAGCTTGCAAAGAGATGAATAAGGTAGCTCTCAGGTGGGAGCGGACATAAACGAGATGCGTCTCAAGTGCGCTTCGAGAGAGATGGACGAGATGGCACACAAATGGGCTTGGAGAGATGAGGTTGATGAGAGACAGGGTTAATGAGATGGGGTTGATGAGAGATGGGGTCAATGAGAGATGGGGTTGATCAGAGACAGGGTCGATGAGAGATGGAGTTCACCAAAGACGGCTCTTAACAGGGCTTAGGCTTGGGAAGAGATTTCTCGGAATTCGGATACAGAGAGCGATGTCTACACAGAAACCACATTAATTGGTGCGTGACCTAGGTCAGGTGATGTTAACCCACAATTGGGAAGCCGAGTGGAGAGAGGCTGCACCTATGGTGGAGTCGGTCGCTGACATCGGCTTCAGAGAGCAATAGCCAGATAGAACGAGCTTGCAATTGGTGCAAGGCCTGGCTCTGGAGATGTCAATCCACGATCGGACGACGTGACTTGGACAGAGTGGAGAGGGGCTGCCTGTAGGGTACTCGATAGCAAAGGCATGTACAGGGAGTCGGTCGCTGAAGCTGGCTGCTGAGACGAAGACCAAATAGTTTAGAAGCTGATGTCTGAGATAAAGGTCACACGGTGTAAGAGAGTGATCGATCGAGCGAGGATGAGTGGGAGCTGGCTCTAGATGTTATCTGACTATTCACTGGCAATACACAGGGGGGGAACTTAACTGTTGATGGGATGAAGTTAAGAGAGGAGATGGAGATGTATGGGAAGGAATCAGGGAGAAGCTAAGAACTGAAGCTTGGACTCGTATGCGAACACTAGGTCTTGATTAGGTATGTTAAGCCTATCATCTCGTACCTTCTAACCCAGAATTACTGGTCAAACGCAAATTAGTCCTGCGATTCTGGACTTCCCAGCCCTATGTAGCTTAGCCAAACGAATGCCAGACAAAAATATGAATGCAACCTACTGAATTGAGAACTGATTTCTCACAGACGAATCCACAGTTTCTTGCATAGGAATCCATGCCACAAGTATTTTCATCCATTTTGTCCTTTTTCTCGTGCATCTCCGTATCCATCTCCATCTCCTCTCTCAACCTCGTCCCATCTACAGTTCAGTTTCCCTTCTGAATATTGCTAGTTAACAGTCAGATAATATCTAGACCTAGCTCCCACTTATCCGCGCTCAATCGATCACTCTGTTACACCGTGTGGCCCTCGTCTCAACCCCTGGCTGCAGCGACCGACTCCCTCTACATGCACTTGCTACTGAGCACTGTATGTGCATCCCCTCTCCTTACATCTAAGTTAAGTACTCCACTCGACTTCCCGAACATGGGTGAACATCTCCCGAGCCTGGCCTCGCACCAATTGCACTCGCATTCTGACAGCCCCTCCCTCTCTACTGCCGACTTGAGTGACCGACTCCACCGTAGGTGCAATCCCACTCCTCACTTTCTTCCACTAGGCTTTGCGATTGTGGGTTAACATCTCCCAAGCCAGGCCTTGCACTAATTACACTCACGTTCTGTCAGGCCTTCGCTCTCTGCAGCTGACTTCAGCGACCGACTCCACCGCAGGTATAACTTCTCTGCTCCCTTTCAAGTCAAGTCCTCCACTTGACTTCGCTATTGTGGGTTACCATCTTCCGACCAAGGTTACGCACCAATTAACTCGTGTTCTGTCTGGCCCTTGCTCCCTGCATCCGGCTTCCGAGCGATCTCACCCCAAGTCCTCTTACAAGCCGTTTTTCATCAACCTCATCTTATCAACCCCATCTCTCATCAACCCCATCTCTCATCAACCCCATCTCTTATCAACCCTATTTCTCATCAACTCCATCTCTCCAAGCCCACTTGTGTGTCATTTTGTCCATCTCCCTCCAAGCCCGCTTGTGAGCTATCTCGTCAGTCTCTTTCCACGCCCATCTCTCCAAGTCCGCTTAAAAGTTATTTCCTCCATATCTCCCCAAGTCCACTTCAGAGCAAACATATCAGAGTTATAAAAGCGAGCATGTCAGTAGTACGAGCAAGCATGTCAGTTGTGAGTGCGACCATGGCAGAGTTGAGAGAGGGTGAATGTCAGAGTTGTGAGAGTGTGTTAGAGTTGCAACCTGTAAATAGTAGCTCATAGTTTAGTAATGAATAAGTAGTATATACCATGATTAAATATGAAGCGACCATGTAATTATAGTGATTACAGTCCTGGACTCTGACATGTGACTGTAGGGTCTGATATGACTATAACTAGCATACCTGTGGACTCTGACATGATCATAACCATCATACCTGTGGACTCTGACAAGTTACCGTGAGCTGTGACAGTATCACGGCCATCACACCCGAGACCTTTTGTATCTGAGGTATAACAAATCCAGACTGTTTGGCTATTGCACCTAGAGATGCATTGTGAATCAGCCATAAGGTTGAAATATTACCGCAAGTTACGGTATGTTACAAGAGTGTTACCGGAGTATTATCTGAGTTATCTATAATGGGCTTGGGCCAATTTGCATTGCCTGGTATCATGGCAGTTACCGGAGATTATGGTAAGTCAGATGGCATACGATAAGTTACGGGTAACAAGTTACCAATTTGCAGACGTAAAGGTATATCTGTAGCAGTAATATAAATTGTAGACCTGATATTGATGGTCTCTACTGTCAATATCTAATATTCAATAATTGTTTTAGCTTTGTAAGATACTCTCAATTAAGCTTATCAATAAAATACTGAATATTCTTCAGCTTTCCATTTGGATTGCAGCTAGATAATAGATAATTTCCCAGAAAGAATTATCTTATACTTACTACAACTATATATCTGTCTGAGGGGAGATTTTCCAATTAGCCCTCACTTAGCTCCACTCACATACCTCACTTAGCAACACATACATCTTCTTCTACTTTTGCATTTGAGTTTAACAGTCACAGTGGTTACATCTCGTCTGCTTGTATGATTATTCTGAATTCGTGTTGACTTTCTACATACTTGTCTCTATACAAGCCAGCCTGCATATTCTCATTTCTATAAAATCATATGTCCATATACTTGTTTCTATTCAGACATAACCACAGATCTTCATCTCTATACAGAAAGCTCCGCATGAACTCATCTCTCTACTCATAAGCCGAAGGATATCTTCCTTGTTGTATATTATGTACACATCTATTGTACTCTCTCACATATACAATAACAATCTGTAAATCATAATGAAAGTGTTTAGTTCATCAGTATCATTTAGAAAATAATAGCTCTCATCTCCTCTTGGTACAATATAATCATATTTTCAGATATTCTTCATATTCACAATCCCTCTATCTTGAAGTCAACCAGAATAATCACCTGTATGTAAATTCACTCAATGGTTTCTCGATTGCCTATTAGTACATACTTTCAACCATCTTATAAGTGCTAGAGTACAGCTTTTATGTCAGTTTGGAACTTTTAGTTTGATAATATGTATAAGGGTAGCCAGTTTGAGACCATTCAATATCCCATATTGTGTATCAGATTTGATCCAGATAATGTTATTGCATACATTGCCATAAACAATTCTCATATGTATATATGTTGCCTTCATTTCTAAAAAGCCAGGAACCTGATCCTGATGATCCGAATTGTTGCTTGAGGTGTTGAGATTATTGACTGGTATGCCTAGTTACAGGTATATCGTAGTTATCTAAATCTGATATCTTCTTCTCTGAAGTATCGA
This sequence comes from Wilcoxina mikolae CBS 423.85, assembly GCA_014904905.1. NCBI lineage: Eukaryota > Fungi > Ascomycota > Pezizomycetes > Pezizales > Pyronemataceae > Wilcoxina > Wilcoxina mikolae. Next base: position 83,856 of record MU122307.1, read on the forward strand.
ATACGAAACTCTCAATGGTAGAATAGCTGGATATCTGGGGCCAGAAAGCCTGAGTGATTGTAGGTTTTAGAAAGTAGTGGTTGTCATACAAGGCTATAAGAGATATTTGATGATCCTACATCTTGTTTCTTCTTTGATTGGTCTTGCACTGTACAGTATTGAACAAAGATTTGAGACAGTTCAAATCGACATCAGTTGTAAGCTGTAATCCTTAGTCATGTAGAAATATTTTTAAGTCTTAGTACCATAGTATCCTCTGCTAATAGTTGGCTATGATTTACCTGCTCAGCCAGTGTGTTTATCTATATAAGCAGAGTATAATAATGAGTTCAGTCTCACCGCAGTTCTACAAGATACCGTTTCTTCAGTTGGATCAGAGGTCAGGAACTTTGAACTGGTCTCCCTAAGTTTGTTGTACAGTTACAGATCTAAACTGTGGATCATTACCAAATCATTGAACAAATTCCAAATTGAAGAATGAAAGCTACAGTATTCGAAGATTGAAGTGGATATCTTGGACGTATATAGTGTATATGGCATCCTCCATCTCTCACATCTGTAGTTATATTCACAGCTGCAGCTGTGAAGCTGAGACAACGTCAGCAGTCAATCTGGATAACCCATATATGTGTTGTTGGTGCAGTTCTATATGCAGGTCATATATCTGCTTCTTAAAATACTTGTTTGACCTTTCTTGTTCACAATCACTCATATTGCCATGAACATCATGGTAATAGTCTCATCTGTATGAGGAAAATAGTGACAAAGATGAATGAAGCCAACACAAGCTCAGATGCAGTCGAGAGCAGTGCCACAGTCATGCTTCTGAGCCATAATAGATTTCTGAAACACATATGTGATAATAGCAACTCAAAAGTTTCAAATGTTTTGTATATCTATCCATTGACATTGATTAAGTTGATGATATGGCTTGCTGGGCACCTTAATATCAATATAAGGTAGTATAACTCAGACAGTTCTGAATCATTCTAGTCGATTATAAAATTTCAAAATGACTTGGATGTATTCCATAAAATTCTTGGTCATTCCTTGAAGATATTACTATAATACAAAATACATTAGTTGATTCGAATAATATTTCGACAAAGTTTTTCCAGTAGATCAGAGCTGTGTAGGTCATATGTACCTACCAGTGACATGTTACAGAAAAGGTTTCATATTAAATGAGCATGTAATGCATTGAATCAGTCATTGATGTTTTTGCTTGTATCAGTATCATTGTCCATATGGAACTTTTAATGAATTCTATGTTTTTTTCAGTTTGATATCTGATAAAAGCCAACTCAGTTGAAGGTAGCAATTCAACAGTGGCAATTGCAGTAACTTCACATTTTAAGCAGTAGTTAATCTTGACTGAATAGAGGTTTATTCTTTGCGCTGAATGATGTACAATATAGGTAGGTTGATCTGAAAATCAGTCGAATATCAGGTTTTCACTCCAATTCATCCTGAAACCCTACATATCTGCATCAACATTGAAAAGCAGTTATAATACCTGGTGTGTAATCAGGAATAAAGCAGCATGAAATTCACATCAGAGCTGATTATCAGTTGCCTTAGAAATCTTTTTAAACAACAGTAGTATAGGTAGTATGGCAACAATGACACAGGTAACATATGGTAGTATATTGCATACAGCTGTATTAATATTATTGGTAGTATAATACAAAGGTCAGGCTTTCACCACTTCCGAGAAATTGGACAGGTGAACCTGATTGAAGCTGTTGTAACACCGGGAGTGTCACTCAAGTTTTACCTATACAAGAAGTATCCTTACTGCTGTTAAAGCTTGTTTGCAATTGGAGTAATGAAGATTCACTCAGCATGTGAAAGTGAGTAAAAATAGAGATTTAGGACAAAGATATTTGGCTTTCCAATTGTATATTGTTAAGGCTTGTTCTCCTTATCCCGAAGATTTATCTTCTACCCTTGGAGATTGCAGACGTATTTATATTTCTTGCTTCTAAAATCTTCTACTCAGACAAATAGAACCCCTACTGATATAGGTCATTCAGATCTCTGTGGTCCGAATATATCGTATTCTTTCGATCTCTTAGCATCCAGGCAAGCGGTATCTTTCCAATCATGAGGTGCACCAAAGGTCTCATCAGCTATGATGTAAATTCAGGTGCTTTCATATGTACAGCCTTTCAGCTGTCTTCATATGTTTGATGGCATGAGCTGGAAGAGTATTGATCCAGTAACCTCCCTTTATTCCTTCTCAGTCATTTTGTTGACTACATAACAGCTCATCTGATTTCATTGGTTGTGATAACATTATTGAGCCATATCTTATGGATATTTGATGATGTGAAGGGATATCACTTGTACCATCCTGATTCAGCTATCGTCAAGTGATCATAGGTGACTCCGCTCTGAGGTTACGTGATGATGTATAATCCTATAAGGTATAACAGTGGTCATTAGGAGCACAAGCATTGCTCCATTCATTGGTAAAGCATATGTATCCCATTTCAAGTCACCAGTATAGATCTCTGTATCTCTCCATACCTTTCACCATATGTATAATCAATGGCCTCAATATCATTATTGGTCTAATACGTACTTCCCATACTCGATTGGCTTGTGAATGTACAATTTGAGTGTGTGAGTATGGACCACTAGAGACCCCATTTATAAGCTGGAAAATGTCTGTCCCTCTCTTTGATATTCTTGCAGAGTGTATGGACCGAGTAAAAGCCTAACAGATGAGTATTTGGCTGATTTCTGCGATTTGGGAATCAATCAATTTGCGATCTATACTAGTACTGAACATTCTTGTTGGCTGCAAAAACGGTATTGTTAGTGTCAAAATGATGGATGGATTGGATGAACTATGGAAAATTATGGTAATCTGAGACAATATCAGCAGTATATCACTATCCACATATATCACCTTCCATGTATCATTTGATTCAGTAATTTCCAACAGGGTGATACTCTCATATTGGTTGACAGTACAATATGATATATCCAATTTCCAATTGAAATAGTTGCCCAAGGGTACTAGCTCAATGAGGTTCTAATCTTGAGTTTGATCATCATTGTCCACGACTCCTTCAGCCTTCCTTATGTTTGCCTCTGTGTCTTAGACTAATGTGTTCTAGTGAATATCAGCTCATTTTAATTGTTGAACTCATTGATCGAACACATCAAGAGAGACTTCTGGTTGGCTTTGATAATCGGTATCAATATGGATAGGAAATACCTTCCTCTACAGATAAGTCTATTTGCAATATGAATCTTTGACACCTTCAATCTTATAAACTCAAGATACAGTGAGAGTACGATATAACAGGAGATGAGCTGTATTGGAATGTGAAGGGTTTTAATGTTGAATAAATTACATATTAATGAGGTGGAACATGAGTATTAATTGATGTTGGTAGTAATCGTATCAAAGAGAGATGAATATCTACTGCAATATAGATTTCAATGGATCTACTGCTGTTAAACCTCACAGGTTATACATCATGAAGTGCCCTCATAGTGGAGTAACCTACGATCACTCCAATATAACTGGATCGGAATACTTCAATTGCCATCCCTGCATGTCATTGGATCTCCACAAGATATCACTAGATTCGGTTTTCACAATCAGTGAAATGAGATGAGATGTTTGGCAGACTACCATAATACTGTAAGGACGTATGTCCTCGTAGGGATGGATATGTATAGATATGGTTGCAAACGAGAATACGTGATAGAGATGATATCAATTGTAAAGTAAAGTAGTAAGTAAGATAATAGCTAACAGGCCAAAAGCAATTTGCGAGAAGATTATATATGATAGGCGCTTATCCAACCTCGGCTGCTAAGTGCACTTACGAGCCCAAGTGTGCCTGCGAGCCAAGTGCACTTGCAAGGCCATATGTGTCTGCGAGCCAAGTGCACTCACAAGGCCAAGTATACCTGCGAACCTAGGGCGCTTACAGGGCCAAGTGTACATGTGAGGCCAAGCAGACCTGGCACCGCCATTACAACCACTGATAAGAGATGACAGGTCATTACAGGGTCAGTTCTCTGCCAACTCATACTATCTAAAATACAACGACACCTGCAAGGTTGTAGATACTAAAGCACCTGAGTGTACATTATAGCTGATGAGGCTTTCAATAATCACACATATACAGAGTGCTTAAAACGATACCACTTACAATTGAAAGGACACCATTCATCTAGACATAACGGAATCGAAAGAATACACTAGGTCTGGACCCCAGATGTCTGAAAGACTGATATCTGTAGGGATTCTATTTATCTGAGTCAGAAATATGTGCCGAGAGGTACAGATGTTCCGGCAGAGAAGTAAATGGTGGGTTGTCTAATGAAGACCATTGATGCGAAGGGTGGTAAGGTAGAGAAGCTCATGAGAATAGTGTAGATAGAATTAAGTGTCAGAGCGTGAGGATAGAAGTATAATTTAATCTGGATTGTTGGAGTGTAGAAGGGCAAGCTTCTTGAAGAAGAGTACAAGCCTTAACAATATATGTATTGGAAAGCGAAACATCTTGGCCTTGAATCTTCTTAGTGACTTTCACATCCTGAACGAATCTTCATGACTTCCATTGTGAACATGTCTTGAATGTGGTAGGGATACTTCTTATAATGGTAAACCTGAAGTGATGCTCCCAGTATTACAACTGATTGAAGAGAGCACATTTTCATTTGATAGTTGACGAAAATGGAAGGTTAATGTAAGGACGTACATCTTCGTATGGATAGATATACGTAGATAAGATTGCAAACGGCAATAAGTGATAAAGATATCAATTGTACAATATGTAGGTAAGATAATCGCTAGCGTGCCAAAAGCACTTCGCGAGGTGATTATATTTGAAGGGCGGTTACCCGGCCTCGGCAGCCAAGTGCACCTGGCACCACTATTACATCATCCCCCTCTTTATCAGCAGACCTCCTGGGCTGCAACATATATACATGAAGAAAGACAAGATAAGGTGTGTACGTCTTCGTACGACTGCATAAGTCCCGTGACCGATCGGTGCCATCAAGGCAGCCTCACGGCAGCTCCGGTGTACGGGAAATTCCACCTCCAGTGGTAGGTGGTGAAACCCGTGCCGACGCCATTTGTACTGGGCCGAAATCCATAAGAAGAGAAGAGAAGAAAAGAAGTAGAAAGCAAGAAGGAAATGTCCAATTGACGCTGATTCCTCCAAGTCCACCTCCGAGTCGAAGCCGCTCCAGCAGCAGGCCTCGTTTCAAGCCCACTCCTTCCAATCGAAGCCGCTCCAGCAGGCTTGCAACTCCATAGTTCCGAATATCCAAGTGGACTTCCACTTTCTCCTAATCCAAGCAATTGATCTCCGCAGTGCTGGCTTGGTGATGCTCGAATTGGTAAATTCCATTGGCCGACTTGCAGGTGTCATCCGGCATCGTTATCGTAGTGGACATGTGATATGCCGGACTCAAATTCCGACTAATCGATCGATCGTTCGCATATGATTTCTTTCGTTGAACGCGTTCGTCAACGTCATCTGAGGGGCAAGGCCGTCGCGGCCGGTATCGCATCGCTGTAGCAGTCAACTAGCATAATTGCATCATGTACTTATCTTGGTCATAGCTGCTGCTCTTGAGCGCCCTCAGATTTGTATGATTTCTCCAATTTCATGTCTCTGTGCTTTCGTATATCCAAGCACACGGTAGACCTCATCCGTCATAGTCTGATCATGTGTCTCACTGATTGGCTCCAAGTTGACTCGTATATCGGTAATTGGAATTCGGATTTCCGTTGCCATTCCAGTGGTGGTTGATGTGTATCGGCCTCGTTCGGCCCTCGATTGCAGTCATCATATGTCGACAAGCATTCGTACATACTCATTCGAGTTGCGGTATCTAACTCGTAAGTGTGCCATACGGTCGTACTTACAAGGTAACCAAATATGCTTCCGCTTCAGGTGCATCAAGGCATCCATTCTCCAATTCCCATGCCTTTGACTTCCGAATCCACGAAAGTAGTGGGTTCGCACACGCCATGCCCTTCCGAGCCTAGCTGTAGGATGTGCACCCTAAATTCTAGCCTGATACGGTTAATCACCACTATCTGTGGCGATGTCAATCGATTATCGTCATGGCTTCGTTTTGTGCTCTCGGAAATAAGGCCAATTTCAGAGCATATTCGTTCGTTGATATATGTAATTCGTGAGCATTCCTCGTACAAGGTCATAGTTACTATGTAATTCGGGGCGTTCACGTTCTGGGCTCAGAAGGTCCAACACGGTAGCCTTCTCATACGTCCATTAAGGCTTGCAGTCAGTTCGCATTCCGTGCAGCTTGACATCCTGACTGCTGATTTGGCCGGCTCTCTGCCGCTAGAACCGGGTGGAGTTGATTCCATTAATCGTTGGTTGCAGCAAACTGTGCATTCGATGCGTTTGGTGGTGTTTCTGGCGATTCACTTTCGCTGACGTACTTCCTTATGTACGCATCCATCGTAGGCCAATAGAAATCCCTGGAGACTAACGCAGCAGTTTTAAGAGCTTCAAAGTGACCGGACTCAGGGTTGTCATGAAAGAGACTTATCACTTTACCGCGGAAAACATTGTCCCCAGGGACATATATCCTCCCCTCATAGGTCAGAGCTTCAGCGACGACACTCTGTTGGCTTTTGTCTTCGGCTTCGGCTGTGGCTTCTGCTGTGGCCATCGGGTTATCGAGTAGCATACCCGAGACGTTGACCGCCAATGGGTCAGTAGCCAGGGCCTTCTTAATCGCCGGTAGGAGGTCATCGTAGGGTTCAACTGTCAGGGTCGTCAAGAGCCGTCCGACAGGCTTCTCCTAGCCAATCTCATAATCAGGCTGTCTCGACGGCGGGGTTTTGTTTGTTCCTTCCAGGTGCTCGATAGTGAAGTCGTAGGCCGATAAGATCTGATTGACTTCCAGCGCTCGTTAGTGAAGTCATAGGCAAGGCTAAGTGCGTTTGCGAGCCAAGTACACTTACGAGGCCAAGTGTGCTTGCAAGCCAAGTGCACTTACGAGGTCAAGTGCACCTATGAGGCCAGGTGCACTTGACATCTGCAGCATGATGGGTTCGTTGCGGTGGTAATGGTGAGGCATTCCAGCATTTGCGGTTTGGAGTTTGTATGAAGTAGCGGTTTCTCGGTTTGCATAACGATCGTTCCCATGATTTGAGGTCGGTGCTCTATCGACAACTAAATGCGGTGTTGATTCTCATCGATTTTCTTGTTGACAAGATGGTTTCGCTTGCAATTGGGGCTTTCGTGCTTCTGTATCTGCATTGAATTACAAGTCTCGCAGAATCTCTTATAAAGTATGTGTTTCTTAAAGAAAGGATAGACTTAAAACGTAACCTTGTATTGCCATATCGGCAAGAAGACTTGTTATCCTTCTCAAGAGCGTGCACGATTGCACCCTGCACTCGAGAATCTGTATTCCGCCGCTCTCCCGTGGCTCAATAAGTGCCATCCGTCCAGCAGCCATTTGTCATCGCTGCCAACATGGTCAAGCATCTCCGTGATCAATGGAATGGGGTACCGATTCTTGATTGTGCTCGCGTTGAGAGCTTGGTAGTCAACTTCAGAGTTTCAAGCTGCCGTCGGTGATGATGACCGCTGGATGAAACCATTGGCCAGATTTGTCTCGATGTAGGCCTTTTAGAGTTCTTGACTCAACCTCCGACAGGTAATAGATACGCTCATATGGCAGCTTGTGCCCAGGGTTGATCGCATGGTCAATTGACCGGTACAGTGGCAGCATCTCCGCATTGACTAAAGACCTCCACGAATTCCTGATACTTGGCGGAGATATGGCCACCGTCGTCTGTAGGCACGATTTCACGTGCAGCTCCATCTATACTCGTTAGCTGTGTGTTTTCAACCGTCTGATGCAGGGTAGAAATTTCCGGAAGTAGCGGTACCAGCCGGCCCAGACACAATGGAACATATGACCGTGGCGCGCCTTCTCCCTTCGTGGCTCGGCGAGACAGTAGCAGTCATTTAAGCACCATCAAAGTAGCTCTTCTGCCGCAACTACCGACGCTGCTCCTGCTCGCTCGTCCAGCTCCAGGCGCTCCTCTCACCATTGGTGATGCCATCCATAGAAGCTCACAGCAAACCTGTGCAATCGCCAAGACATATGAAGAATGCCGCGAGAATCTCTTCGCTAGCTAAGAGACTTTCGAATGCGGTGGCTCCGAGCAGATGTCAGGAGACTTAATTACTTCACCACCCTCCTCAGATGCCTGTGGAGGATTCGACGTCACATGGACGGTGGCCGTCGGTGTATTTGCATCGTCACTTGGAGTCCACAGAGCTAGACGTCGACTGAACTTGCTAGTCGACCTTAGGGTTCCTAGCCTTGAACAAAGCAAGCCTAGAAACAGGTCATATGCCATAGGCACGACCAGCACCTCCGGTTCGTCCACCGAAGGTGATCATCACTGCACGGAGGGGCACATTCTGCGAATCGCGTGCGTGTCTCACCCGATTGAGATTGTCGACAACATAAATGATGTTTATTCTCCTATATCCAAAAGGATAACAATTTGCCCAATCCTGATCAGGGATAAGGAGCAGAGGATACGTCCATCCCCGCTAGGGGATACGATGACTTGAGGTGTGATTTTGTTCGCCTTTCATATTTTTGCTTATCGCTTTCGTAGAATCGTACAATGGGGTATCGGCTTTGATCTGCTTGACACTTTAGAACATTCAGGAGTTACCCTTCCCATTCAGCGCCATCGGTAGTCTTTCCCCGTAAGTGGACTTCCGTGCTCGTGTAATCGTTCTGCGTAGGTGCACTTCCGTGCAATGCTGACGCTCTGTAAGTGAGCTTGCGGCTTCTTTCGTGGATGCTAACTTGTTGTAGGTGCGGTTCAGAGCTTCCGCTCAGATCGTAGGAAGGTAATCATTACGTGCGCTTGATCGAACACGTTTGTTGTCGGTGACTTCACGTCCGGCTCGATCGTCAATGAATCGACACGTATAGTGGATATCTATGAAGGCTTCGCTAGCACATCGAGCTGCTGAATAGGTTGCCATAGATCGTTCGCACGTATGTGATTCATCTTGTCGAACGTATTTCAAGATCTTCGAATCGTCCTGGAATTGACTCTGCTCATGTCAATCAACTCCAATAGACGGAATACTTATCTCGAATCATTACCCTAGCGATGATAATCTGTATGGATTCGGAGTGGGGATGCGTTGGAGAAGAGGTATCGAAGAACCAATTGATCGATATGTGAGGCTGACGTTGATGAATGTTCTATCTGTCTCGATTATCCGTTCGTATGCGATGGATCCCATTAAACGTGTTTCGAGGTCTTCTCAGCAGTGGCCATAAGGGCCGGTGACACGTTTCTCGGGATTGATTGACCCCCGAATCGTCTGTATAACGATCGCGGTCAGTGATGCAATTGTTCGAATTGATTGGCCTCCGAAACACCTGGGAATTGTCTCTGCAGTAGTCAATTGAGCCGATTGAAGGGTATACATATCCTGATTTCATCAATCTAGTGATGATACTCGCTGTAGGTCGAGAATAGGGTTTTCAAGTTTTCAGGAGTGCCTATTATGGCAGGTGACGCATCTCTTCGAGGCCAATTGACATCTAAATCATCTCGGAATCGTCCCCACTACCGTCAATCAACTCAATTGGATGATTACTTATCTTGTACCGACAATCAACGGATAGTTCTCGGTGTAGGTCTGACGAGTCGAAAGGGGTAATCACGAAGTCCCGTGAGCGAAACGTATCTGTTGACTGAAGAGTGATTATAGTGTAAGAACGTACATCCTCGTATGGATAGATATATGTAGATACGGTTGCAAACGGGATTAAGTGATAAAGATATCAATTGTAAAGTATGTAGGTAAGATAATCGCTAGCGTGCCAAAAGCACTTCGCGACGTGATTATGTATGAAGGGCGGTTACCCGGCCTCGGCAGCGAAGTGCACTTGCGAGGGCCAAGTGCGCTTGGGAGCCAAGTGCACCTGGCACCGCCATTACAGTTAAAATGAATCGAACAATTAATCTTGATTTAGATCGTAACGTCACATTCACCTGACCAAGACCGGATGAAATAGTGTCATGCTGGTGCCAGGTATATTTGGCCTCGTAAGTGCACTTGGCCTTGTAAGTGCATTGGCTTGCAGTTGTACTTGGCATTGTAAGTGCACTTGGCTCGCAAGCGCACTTGACCTCGTACATGCACTCGGCAGCCAAGACCGGGTAAGTGCCCTTCATATATAATCACCTCACGAAATACTTTTGGTATGCTCGTGATTATCTTACATATATCACCTTATAATTAATATCTTTATCACTTACTCCCGTTTGCAATTCTATCTACACATATCCATCCATACGAGGACGTACGTCCTTTCACTATAATTGCTCTTCAGTCACCAGATACGTTTCTCTCATAGGGTTTCGTGATTTGTTTACTTTTTCGACGCGTCGCGACATGTATACAAACAGACAATTTGTCGATTTCATCCAATTGCAGCCCCAATGCCCCCAAAGAAGTCATCTAGAACTCAATTGAGCATCACTGACAATACCAACAGCGAGGATATCTTGCAAACCGTGACCTCCATATCTGAAAACCAAACACGTCAAATCACCAGTACCATATCCGCACCGATGGCCTTGTCAGAGGTCGGGATCGACAACGAAGATGAGGTCGACGATGAAGACAAAGGTCACGGCGACGATCACGACGACGGCTTCAGATCCATGATCACCGACGAATATCTTAGTGAGATGTCGCCCCAATACAAGATGCTAAAGTCGATATTTGAACAGGAGGCCGTATTGTTAAAGGCTGAGCAAAAACGATTGGTGTTTGAATGAGAGAAATAGGCCGCTGAACGCGCCGAACAAGAAGCAATGACGCGTGCGAAAATCGCAATCTTCGCCATCGTCGACTCCGTACGATACTGTGGCAGATACCACGAGTTAGACAGATTTATTGACGCATTACGCTATAATTTCGATCAACACGAATTCTTGTTTCCACATTGCGGATGCGATCAAGTCAAATACGCGATTACTCTCCTCGACTGCTGCAGTAACCACTCGGATACGACGCAGCGTCAGATGGCGAGGACGGATGCTTCCGAATGGGACAGCGATCTACCTACAGACTCTGACCCCTACTTGGAGAATTTCGACCTCTTTGCGAAAGAGATCGCCTGGACATATGGAGACATGTATCGCCGCGGGAAAGCGGTGATAAAGGCGATGGACGAATACATCCAATTGCCCAATGAGCTGGTTAGAGTCGATGCGAACCGTGTGAAAGTTAATTGGAGACAGACCAGATAGACCATACAAAAGAACGAGCAGATACTCTACGATATCACCTGAGCAGGGCTCCGGCATGCTCTCAAAAGCAAGATTGGGCTGATGACACCCACTTGTGTAAGGTTCGAGACAATCGAGAACCGTTTGGACAAAGTGGCAGCCTATTAGTTCATACACACCGATAATAGACCCGGCAGCCAGCAGCAGCAGCCTCTGCATCAGCAGAGGCAGCCGGAATCATCACAAAAAGGCGGGAAGTGAAGTTACCAACCATCTATCTCCGAACCGACGACCGAGAAGTCGACCAACGACATGTCCAAGGGAGACGGCAGGTCCGGTGGCAAATTGACCGCAGCACCATGGGTCTCAAAGGAGGTCTTTGACAGTAGAAGGGCTACCAAGCAGCGTACGCGGTTCATAAGCAACAGCCACAAACATCTCCAGTGTCCAACTTACGGTGCTGCTCATGCGCCTGGATCAAGCTTCAACTATTGCGGAAGCCGCAGAGGCAGCGGCGGCAGCGGTGGCGGTCACCACCAAGTGAAACGCCAAAAGTCGTTCGATACCCAACAGTCAAAAAACTAGCATACCACTCCCGGCACCTAACCCGGGGGGAGAGGCTGGACAAAGATGAGTTAGGTCTAGAGAGGTTGGGAATGAGATCGTTGTTGGCGACGATAGGTGAAATCCAGCCCCACCAAGTCGCTCTCAAATCGAGAGTTATCCTTCAGCCCCCCCGGACTCTCTTTTCAAGTCAATACTTATGTGGTACAGAGAAGCCAAATTCGTCTCACATTGTTCACGAAGTACTGGCACGAGATCGATACAGCAGGATGCAGTGCATTCAGGCTCTAATTGACTGAGGCGCGACGAGTATCTTTATGTTCCCGAGGCTGTTCAGACGATTCGGACTACAACATGAACAGGCATTCACAGCTATGCAGGATCTCAACGACCAATTGATGCTGTCTGGGAAGGAGAGTCGAGAATTAAGCATCTCGATTCAGTATTTTGTGCACTTAACTCCGGTCGACAAACTGGAGGTGCTGGTCATGCCCATGGCATATGACCTGGTTCTAGGGTTGCCTTGGTTCAAGACTAGGAACCCTGAGGTCGACTGGATAACTGGTCGACTTCTAGCTCTGTGCACCCCAAGTGGCGATACAGATACACTTATGGCCATCGTCCATATGACGTCGAATCCTCCACAGGCATCTGAGGAGGTCTGTGAAGTAATTAAATATCCTGAGATATATCTGCTCGGAGCCACTACATTCGAGAGTCTCTTAGCTAGCGACGAGATTCTCGCGCCATTCGCCATATGGATTGGTGATTGCACAGGGTTACTGGGAACTTCCATGGAAGGCATCACCCCCAAAGGTGAGAGGAGCGCCTGGAGCTGGACGAGCGAGCAGGAGTGGCGGCCATAGTTGTGGCAGAAGAGTTACCAACAATGCACGGCTTCAATGACAGCTACTGGCTTGCTGAGTCATGAAGGGAGGAGGCACGGCACGTTCATGCTCCATTGTGACGGACTGGCTGGTTCAGCTATTCCCGTGACTTTCTACCCTCAATCAGAGGATTGAAAACACACAGCTAACGAGTATAGATGAAGATGCACCTGAAATGGTGATTATAGATGACGGCCGCCATATCCCCACCAAGTATCAGGAATTCGTGGAGGTCTTAAGCAAGACCAAGGCAGAGATACTGCCACCGCACCAATCAATTGACCATGCGATCGACATGGAGCCCAGTTTTAAATTACCATATGGGTGCATATATAACCTGGCAGAGGTCGAGCTAAAGACTCTGAAGGCTTACATCGAGATGAACCTAGCAAATAGGTTTATCCAGCGGTCATCCTCGCTGTCAGCAGCACCAATACTTCTTCCCAAAAAGACAGACTGAGGATCAAGACTTTGTGTGGACTACCACGCACTCAATAAGGCGACGTTTAAGAAATGGTACCCTCTATCAATGATCTCAGAGATGCTTGCCCATGTTGGCAGCGCCAGGATCCTTACAACCCTCGATCTACGCAGAGTCAAGTAGCTTATTCGCATTAAGGAAGGTGACGAGTACAAAACAGCATTCCGAACCTGATACGGTCAGATAAAGTACAGAGTCATGCCATTCGATCTGATGAAAGTACCGGCTACTTTTCAGTCTTACATCGACGATAGCCTGTAGTAATATAGCGATGACTTCGCCGTGTGTTACCTCGAATACATTCTGATCTACTCCGCCGACGAGAAGGAGTATGACGAGAACGTGCGGAAGGTACTACAATGACTGCAGGAGTTCGGCATCTATTGCAAGGCAGAGAAGTGCCAATTTGAGATCTTGGAGGTCGGCTTCCTCGGCTTCGTCATTTCTGCCGATGGTGTCAGCATGGAAATGGTTCGGATCGTGACGATCGAGGATTGGCAAACTACCAAGTCGGTACGGGATGTCCAAGTCCTTCTCGGGTTCATGAACTACTATCGGAGGTTCATCCGAAAATATTCTAAGGTGCCTCTCCTGCTCACGGAATTACTAACATCCAATGGGCAGAGCAAGAGCTGTAAGCCGAAACTATCAGATCGATCGCAGCCAATCAGGTCGAAATGGGAATGGACTCGAGAAGCCGAGCTGGCTTTCCGGAAACTCAAAAAGCCCTTCACCGCAGCACCGATTTTGCAGCACTTCGACCCAGCCAAGCCGATCATCCTCCAGATGGACGCGAGCAGCTTCGCCATTGCAGGCATCCTGAACCAATATGATGGCTTCAGAACTCTTCGGCCAGTCAATTTCTACTCTTGGAAATGCTCTCCAGCTGAACGGAACTTTGACACATACGATCGGGAACTCCTCGCCATTATCGAGACCTTGAAGCAATGGCGATACTATCTGAAAGGTACCCGCCATAAGGTCTTGTTGCGGTGTGACCACAAGAACCTTGAATATTTTCATACTTTCAAAGTGCTCTCACGGTGACAAGCTAGGTGGTCGGAACTTCTCCCAGCGCATGACTTCAGCATCGAACACTTGGAACGCCCCACATATCCTGCCGACGGCCCGACTATGAGATCGGTCACGAGAAGCCTGTCGAACGGCTCTTAGCGACCACTACACCTGTTGTTGAACCCTATGATGACCTCCTACCGGTGATTAAGAAGGTCTATGCTACTGACCCATTGGTGGTCGATGTCTCGGGTAAGCTAGTCGATAACCCCATGGCCACAGCCAAAGCCAAAGCCGACGAGAATCAATAGAGCGTCATTGCTTAAGCTCTGACCTACAACTGGAGGATATATATCCCTGCGGATGTTGTCTTCTGCAGCAAAGTGATAAGTTTCTTTCCTGACAACCCTGAGTCCGGTCACTATCGAGCTCTCAAAACCACTGAGTTAGTCTCTAGGGATTTCTGTTGGCCTGCAATAGACGCGCAAATAAGGAAGTATGGTAGTGGCTGTGAAGTATGTCACCAAATCAAGAACCCATGGCATGCCCGCCACAGAATCAACATGTCACTGCCACCATCATTATGACTCTGAGAAGGTATCACCATGGACGTGGTCACAGATATATCAGAATTGACCGTGTCTGGATACATGGAGATCCTAGGCATCATTGATCGGCTAATAAAGAGGGCGACTTATCTGCCCTGCAGAAAGGATATCGACTCACCAGAGCTGGCTAGCCTCTTCTACGAGCATGTGATCTGAAAGCGCGGCATCCCTGGCAACATCATCACCGATCGGGGCACCCAGTTCACAAGCCGATTCTGGGCGAGGGTCTGCAGTCACATGAGTATGGATCACCGACTGTCAACCGCATTTCATCCGCAGACGGACGGCCAGACGCAGTGGCAGAACCAGACGATGGAGCACTATCTCCGAGCCTTGTGCAACTATGAGTAGGATCACTGGGTGAAGCTGCTACCATTGGCCGAATTTGCGTACAACAAAGCTGTGCATTCTTCAATACGAACAATCCCCTTCGAGGCCAACTACAACTACCACCCGATGATGCAGTTCAAAGCACCCAAGGGTTTAGCCTGATTGAAGTCGGAAGCCGAAGCAGATACCTTGGCAGCTGGGCTGGAAGGGATGCACCGCACCCTCCGGAAAAACTTACTAGACGTCCAAGCCAATAAGACAAAGTACTTCGGCGGCAAACAAATGACGTTCGGGGTTGCGGATAAGGTCTGACTCTCGACTCGGAACGTCCAGATGGCGAGGGCATCAAAGAAGTTAGATTTCAAGCACGTTGGACCGTACACGGTTGGTGAAGTCATCAACAATAATGCTTACATATTAGAGTGGCCTAAGACGATGCACATTCACAACATGTTTCCCGTCTCCCTGCTTGATAAGTACTTGCAACCTGCGATCAGCCAGTGGCCATTGGAAGTGCAACCGACGATCGTTGATGATACGGATGAGTTGGAGATCGATCGGAATCGTGGTTCCAAATGCTCCTATCAGAAGATCCAGTACCTCGTTCAGTGGGCCGGTCTCAATTACCTACGCACCAGTTGGGAGCCGGCAGAAAAACTCGAGAATGCTCAAGAACTAGTTGTCGAGTTCAATCGGGAGTACCCAACGAAGTCACGGCCATAATCGATGTCATTGGCACGATACGGTTCTGAGGCAGATTTCGGTTCAAAGGTGGACTTGGAAGATCAAGGGTCAATTGGACGTTTCCTTCTCTTCTGTTCTCTTTCTTCTCTTGGTTTCTTATGGATCTCGGCCCAGTATAAATGACATCGGCACGGATTATACCATCGCCACTAGAGGTGGAGTCTCTCCATGCGCCAGATCTGCTGTGAGGTCGCCGCAATGGTACCGATTGCTGGTGCAGTTATGCAGATGTACAATGGTGTATATACCTAATGTTGTTCTTCTTCATGTATATATATGATGCAGCTCAGGAGGTCTGTGGATAAAGAGGGAGATGATGTAATGCCGGTGCCAGGTGCGCTTGGCCTCCTAAGCACACTTGGTCTCCTAAGTGCACTTGGCCTCGTAAGTACTCTTGGCTAGCAGGCGTACTTGGTCTCGTAAGTACACTTGGCTGATAAGTGTACTTGGGCTCGTAAGTGAACTGGGCAGCCAAGGCCAGATAAGTACCCTTTATATGTAATCACCTCGCGAAGTGCTTTTGGTACGCTAGCGATGATCGTATCTACATTACCTTACAATTGATATCTTTATCACCTACTCCTGTTTGCAACCGTATCTAGACATATCCATCCATACGAAGACGTACGTCCTTACAAATAGAGTACAAATTTACTGTCCTAGCTACATAGTTAGATATATAATAAGAGGATGGACTTTGTTATATTTAGCCATAACTATTTTTTCAGATATCATGATGCTCTTCAGAAACAATAACAAACATGAATGACTAGGATTAATCATGATAAAAGGGACTATTATTGATTTATATTAAATATACAATAATATCTCTTTTGTAGCAAGACTTCATACTGTCTTCCAGACCTGACACTCTCAAACAGAACTTCAGTTTCTGCTATGTAATAATACTTTTTTCAAAACTTATCAGTATTTGATAGCATATGATGGCTGTGAAGAATTGGGCAAGTGGAAAGAGGATGGAGATAGGGTATTAACTGGAGATAGGATCATGACATACAACTGAAATGTAGGTAGGATGTAGTGCTCAAGTTGATTATGTTATAGCCTTTCTATACTGGATGAATATCAGAAGAATATTCCTCTGCTGAGTGTCAATTATCATTCGAGATGGCTTTGTTTGATATCAGACTGTTCCATACAAAGGGCTCCCATATGACAATATAAAGCTAGATTATCCGATACTGACAGGAATATATCTTCGTTACAAATGGTCATGACAAAATATGGTGATACAATTCAGGTCTTCATAGTTGATTCTTATGATATATTTGAGCATATATTGGCTGTTATACTCTTCTGTATATAAAGGGCTCTTTGTATGAAACATCAGGCTTCTCTGCAAACAAAGTATTTATACACTCCCACCCTATTTCTATACTTTGCATACTAATATCAGAGTCCATATGTACTCTTCTCATGTCCATATCAATATCCAAGTCTAATCACTCTCTTTCTATCTCTATTCCTGTAAATTATATTTGACTTTAGTTCTTTTACCAATATTGTTTCTCATATCTGTAACGGTGGTGCCAGGTGAGGTTGGCCTTGTAAGTACACTTGGTCTCAAAGGTGCGCTTGACCTCGTAAGTGCACTTGACTTTGTAAGTGCACTTGCCCTTTATAAGTGCACTTTGCCCTCCGAGGTACTCTTGGCCACTGAGACCGGATAACAGCCCTTCAAATACAATCACCCCCAAAGTGCTTTTTGTACACTAGCAATTATCTTACTTACATACTCTATAGTTGATATCATTCGCTGTATCACTTATTCCCGTTTGCAACTGTATCTATACATATCCATCCATCCGAGGGCATATATTCTTACACTAACTCAACATTCTGGATCTGATATGGATCTCTTGTCAGTGACACATCGCTGGCATATACATTTCACAGTGATTCTGGAGTTAAATATGGTATATCTGAGTGCCGCTATCGGATGCAGATTGCAATTCACTTACCACAAGCGCATGATTATTCAGAAGCGGAATGAATATAAGATATACCAAACAGAGTAGTCCCATCCAGCCAAGATGATTTGAAGAATATCAAAGAAAATAAATCTCAAGCAGGAGTCTTATTTGAGGAATTTGACCTTCCCATACCCCTTCCAATTGCAATACATATAATAAAACCCTGAACAGCTAGAACCCAAATAATTCCTTGCAGATACTCTCCAATAGCCATTCAGACAATAAAATTCCATTTGGCTATTACCTACTCCTTTTGATCAGTTTGGCCCCAATCAGATGTAGTTATCTCAACTTGACCACCTTGTGGAACTGTATTACCTGATACTCAAAAGACGATTTTGGGTGGAAGCAAACTGCCAAAAGATTGATACAACTTAACCATACAACTTTATATATGTTAAGCGTTGGACACCAGACTGGACATGATATTGATCATGAAGGTGAAGATTTATACGAAACATATAGATCAGAACAACATATTTCAGGATTGAATCTAAAGAAAGGGGATCGCAATGATCATATTGATTTCAATGCCGACCAGATTTGGACAAACCTTCAGTAAAGTACCATTCAGACCAGTAGCACTCGGATCAACAACAACTTCCCTTGAATGTTGAAGATCAAATACAAAACAAGTAAAGAGTACAATACCAAACGATACAAAGACAAAATAATTATATGGTCTAATACAACTACCTTCTGCTGCATTATCTTTGCCTTGACAGATTCCAAGGGTTGGCCAAAAGGCACTATTTGCATGATGGTCATCTATGCTTTAGCAAGTTGAAAATACTTCAAAGATGATCGAGATGGGTGGCTTATAGTTATAGGTGAAATTCTGACCTAGCTGAAGGTTTTGAAGTTTGTACATTTCTATGCAATAGACTATGAGCCAACCTCAAATGTTCGACACCACAAAACGCAGCAGAATATCATGTACCGAACATTTAGATTCCAGGTACAATATTTGGCCGACAAATCTAATCATGATCAAAACATGTCACAGCATACAGGCAACAACAATTCGAAGAAAAGGTGATACCAGACTAAACAGTTCGCTTCATTTGTTCTACACACTGGACAAGTTGCAGTGATGTACTGATTGCTAGTAGTGATACTCTTGTTCTGTTCAGTGATAGTAAATCTTGTACATCTTGTATCTTATAATAATAATATTCAAATCTGTCTTGGCAGGAGGTCAACTGGGCAACTGTAAATTAGTAGTTTGGATATACCATGTTGATGGATACAACCCTGATTGAGGTGAAGGAGATAGCTCTGATCACATTATGGGGATGTTATCATGCAATACCACTTTTCCAAATCTGGTGTTGAATTATTAGTGAACGTTTCTCATACAAATTCAAAGATGTCAAGAAACTCCAATCTGAATTGAGTATATTCTATTGGCAACCAATGAACATGTACCGATCAGGCTTTTGGCAATCTGCAGTAACTTTATGTATCATATTGTTCATATATTGTGAGTGATATATGAAGTTAATATGAACTCTATGGAGTTACCTCTACCACCTAACGTCAGTAATTACATCAAGTTGATTAACTAGATAGCCTTATATTCCTGGTCTGATCAACTGTAGCCAGCTTATTTGTCTATTACAACTCACTCACAGACAAGGAAAGTTATTATTCATTGGTAGCAAATATACCTGAAGATGATAATGAAGATGAAAATAAGTACCAGTATGCAGTCTCAGATCAGCAGAGTAGGTATAAGAGGTGAAGTGATATGGTGGGAATCGGATTAGATCTGTCTTGCTTGTATCTCTCTGCTTATGATGGTTGCTCCACATCTGGATTGTTCAGATTATGTTGTGTCTCATCTGGGCATTTGCGTTTTAATCATATGCAATATTGGTTGCTCTCTATGGTAATGTATATAATATTCTTGTTCGGTAACAAAGAGGTTAAATTATTTCTGATCTGCTTCACATTGTGTTCATATTTCGTGTTGGTTGCTCATCATGATCATATATTTGATTGGGTTGTCTAGTATCTTGATTCTCAAGTTGTTTGTAATCTGGTTCACATTTCGGTTGTGGTTTCTAATTGTTGCCCATATTGGTCATGTATTTTGTATGATTGTACCTTTTCTTAATTGTGTGGTTTTTTCAGATGTGATTGTATTTTCATTCATGTTGTCTGTTTGTTGCTCATCTTAATCATGTTTGTTGTTGTTTGGATTCTCATTTCAATGAGTTTTCAGGTTTTCCCTATTGTAGTTTGTTTTTGGTTGGCTCATCTGAGACAAATATGTGATGTAAATTAGTGTCTACTTTTTATGTTATTAGTTGTTAATGTTCATGGCTTTTATTCATTGTCCTAGTAGGTTTGTCAGATACAGAACATGTAAATATATTAGTTAGTAGTATTTGCACGAGATCGCATATCTAAGTGCAACCTGTGAATATAGATGACCCCAAACTCTGAATTGCAACTGGATGTTAAACTCAAGCTCAAACTCAATCACTTTTTGATATTGAACCTCAGCTACTGCTATTTTACTCAATTGACTTCCAATATATTTCCATTGTCTCGGAATTCATATTATCACCCCTATAGTAGTTTTGGCAACGAAGTGAATCGGTTCGAGTCAAATCTGACAGAGAAGAGATGCAATACAGATTCAATCGGAGGTTTGCCGAAATGTTGAGGTTCAACTCAAACCTCGAATCGAATCTCAGAAATTTGCTCAGGTAAATATCTAAGCGAGTTCTTATCTGAACGGCTCAATTTGTCTTTCATCTTGTAGCACATAAGGTTAGCTACTGGATGAATAAACATTCGATTCGATCGGACAACATTTTTCTTTCTAATTTTTGTTACAGGTATTGGGGTAAAATGGTAGAATTTGACATGGAAGGTCTTATCATGAATCTGCTTCGATTAAACTGAACCGGTTTCTCAATGGTATGAACTTTCGAAGGTTTGTTGCCAATACTAGACCATAAAATGCCAACTATGTTGAAATCTCTTTCAAAGATACTCTTTCCAGATTTGCTAGCATGGCAATTTCAATCTCGAAATGCCTGAGCTATATGAAGAACATTATTGTGGTTAATATCGAAGGAATTTCTCTAAACCTGACTTTGACTTTGAAGCTCAGCTGAATATCTTTCTGCTCTCGTACTATGTCCACTCTCACCTTATCCTAAATCTCTCTATACTTGTATTATTGACATCCATTTATCTCTACTTTATCAATACCGCTTATAATGATATTCCTTCCAGATACATAACACTGTACTCCTATTGACTATCTCACCATGCATTATGAATACTTAACTTGCAACTTATCATAATCTGGACACATCTATTTTCAGTATTATTGATTGCCTCATACCACCTTACCATACTATGGTTGTAACACACAATGAGTTTGTTACAGAATCTCACTGACAATACCTTCAATGTTTATTGTTCTGGTATTGAGTTTAGCATATCTTCAGCAAGTATTATCCTAACCATAATACTGTATGCTTGTGGAGGTTGATATTGAAGATCTATTCGTACCAGGAGTCTAAGTTAATAATGCTTAGATATGCAACACTCTTACATGAAGATATGACATATGTTAACTCAATTTATCTATCTTGATATTGATATTATCTACCTCACACCAGAAGTCATTACAATCTAGTGCTTCAAACAAAGATATTCTCAGCTGCAAATAACATGCTGGAATTATAAATGTCACTAGGAAGTTGGGTCCACGTCAACAAAACATCCAGGTTTCATGCAGAGTCAACCATTGTTTGGTTTTATTGAATTTAATTCTTTACCCATTTTTAACTTTGTTATCACTCCACCTCGCTTCACTCAGGGTCGTTGAAGTCTTTTGCAAAAAAGGTTCAATTCATTACCTATCACCAACCGTCCACCCACAGCACAAATATGTCTCGTCAAAATACTGACAACTCCGTTGCAATTCTCGTTATACAATTAAAGAGCAACGAAGACCGCAACAACTTCTATGCTCGCCTCGAAACCCCCACTGAGAGTTTCAACATGCTCCCCATAACATTTCGAGTATCCCATAGACCCATCTTCTATGCCTTGACAGATATCTTAAAAAGAAAAGGCCAGGTCCTGAAGCAATACAAAATGATGTGACATTATTTCCGAACCGCAACCTGTTCACTGCAAAGTGCTGCCATTCACGAACACATATTCAATGTTTGCAAGGAGTTCACAGACGAGAAGGCGGGGCAAGCATAAGAGGTATATCAGACGGTCATGAAGAATTCTTGAACCGTATACTGTCGAATTCTGAGAAGAAGGTATTGGAGGCCATAACAATGAAACTGGATATGTTGGAGGGGATGCTGAAGCCGGTATCCTGCCTTAATGATATGGCAAAAGCTGTCGCAGATGATGTCCAGGGTCAGGCTGCCATTCATTGCACGATTGATAGTGCAAGCCTCATGGAAATACTTGGACAGGAGGACGAAGCTATGAAAGAAGTCTCGGCAGATCCAGACCCCTCTCTAATATGTCATTGGATGGGAATACTCCCCAGAGATACAACGACGTGGATGTGAAACGACAGAAATATCCCTAAATCGAATGGTCCCCGGCTGGCCACCCGAGTAATTGAGATAATGACAAATCAAACTCTCATCGAGGACACCAAAACCCCCAAAAGACTCGCCATGAAAAATGAATCGTGCTCCATGGATGCAGAGTCTGTGATGATATTTCATCGGACAGCTAGGATTCTAGATGAGCAGGTAGCAGCCGCTGTATACAGTAAACTTTCGAAACGAAGTGAGTGGTAGTCTGACCCTTTAGATGATGAATTGCTAACAAACTTTAATCTCCCTAGGGAATTGCAAGTCAAACCAGTTGAAACCACCCAAAGGAAAAGGAAACAACAAGTTCAAGGAAAACCCAGGTCAAAAAGACAAAGGCAAGAAAAGGCCTGCATCCAGAGTTCAAGAGGGAAAGGTGAAGATGAAGAAGAAGAAGATGAAGGCGTAACTGCCTTAATCAATTCATCTTGCTCTAATTGGGAAGTAACTAGGTTGTACTGGCAAGGTATATTAGAGATGCCCTTCCAACAGGCAGTTGAAATGGTCACCTCATGAATCCCGATTGATGTTCTGATCATGAAGGCTCATTCACAAAAGGTCTATATGTTGGAAGCAGTTCATTTACCTACTCGCTGTGTAAATTTAATTTCTCTTGGTCTCATGTATCTTTTATTCAAATATATGACCGTATTCTTGTTCTTGTTGCATGGGAACAGTTCTGAAACAGTATCCAATGCAAACACTCCTAGGCTGCCGAAGATAGTAAGGGTATTACAGAATCATATAATCCAGACTTCGACTATATTGTCCCAAACAGGGATACTACTGAGACATCAACATATTCATGACATATCGAAGTGGGACTTCTTGAGGGAAAGATTGCCTTGGAAAAGCAATCCACTTCCATAGAAGGACAATCATTATTGAAGGGACTTTTAGGGGGGATCAAAGTATGTCGCCAATATCTTAGGGAGAACAAACCCCTTCTGATGATGCTGGATAAGAATCTGCGTTCAGTCGTCATATCCATAGAATGGTATTATGAAAATGCGAGTAAGTTCCTTACCAAGAGTACTGATGTTTCTCTTGATATGTCAGAAGAAGATACACTAAGAATGAATAACGCTCACCTGGAAGCAATTCAAAGTATTGTTCCGCCAATGTTTCATTGCGAAGGGGAGAAAATCCCATTGAGAAAACCAAACCTGTCTCATTTGACGGAACAACAGTTGGAGAATTTGCGGTCGGGCTTAAACAAGGCTGATGAGTTCCCCCAGTTTACGCGACTCTACAAAATACACAAGAAACCTTTTGCATTTTGCCCGATTATTCCAAGTCACTCTGTCATCTCTGGACCTCCTGCCAACATTCTCTCCAAAATATTTAAACCTGCCGTAGCAGGAGTTGCAATAATTATCAGGAATTCGTGATACGTTCCGAACAGGTTATCATACATCGTTATCCTACCAGGTATATAGGTTTGGTTACTATCAGCTGATATTATTGGCTGTTACACCAATGTACCACTGGATCCACTTCCAAAGGTATGTTCCCACTACATGATACAATATGGGCCGAAACTCCGCCTGCCCACCATGGATCGAAAGCAGAGTCAAAACATATATCAGCCCCCTCTCAAAAGAAAAGGAAGCTAAAGCCCATGAAGCACAGTACGCAATGTT
>MU122308.1:15391-110381 GCA_014904905.1 Wilcoxina mikolae CBS 423.85
CCATGGAGAACTACTTTGCTTGCGTCCATGTCTTGGCTGCAAGCAAGCAACTTGAAGGTCTACCTATCGGTGCTTGGTACTCGGTAGCAACACTGCTCTGGGTATTGTAATGACAATACTATGCACAGCATATTTCACCATAAGGTTGTTTTCCATGGGAAACTACTTTGCTTGCATCCAGCCAAGACTTGAAGGTCTGCCTATCACAAAGTAATGTTTATTTAGTTTATTTACAGTTCAAAACACCTTACAGTTCTAAACACCTTACAGTTGTAAACACCGTTTATACCCTCTGTACCGCTGTATTCAACTTGTCCTCCAGCATATAATAAAATTCGTTCCAGATTGCTAGTTCTATATGTCTATTAACTATCCATCCTTTATTCTCAGACTTCGACGAAATGGGCTCCTCTGGAATTAAGTGACCCGCACTCACAATATTTGCTGTACTAATAACTGCATATGTACCTGCGAAAGATGGATTCACTATCCTACCTAGCTGCGATGTACTTTCTGGATTTCCACCGTTGGCATGCTTTGTCACTTCAATGTATGCTAGACAAAAGATATTCGTGCAGTGCGAATGGATGACTTGCAGCTTAAATAGACGAAGCATACGGTACAGTACATGTCTCTGCAGTGCCTAGTGAGACAGTTTCTGCCCCTCCTTACGTTGTGAGGTTTGAATCCATACCCAGTCATGGCAGGAAGCCCCAGAATACCATTGTATATCTCCAGTACATCTGAGCTTATGAATGATGCGCTCGTCATGCAGGTTACGTGATTCTACCTCCAATCCATGGTAAATTGCACCAGCGCTGCTTAACAGATCATCTGAATCGATATTAACCTACTTGGAGTATAAGAAACAACAGGTGGCATCATACAGACCATTTCGGAGAATGTCGTCACTGATTGTGTTCAAGAGACCTTGAAAGTCCTTGACTTTCCCTTTTCCTTTGTCCTGCTGTGGAGATATGAACCTCAACAAACAATGTCTTCTAGTAGTGGTTGCTTCCACCGTCACTTCCGCTGTCACTTCCGTTATCTGTTGAGCAGCTCGTTTACGGTTCCATGTGTTGTGTTTGGCCTTTCTGACAGCGAATGTATTACTCTGAAGGTAGTAGTTGATTATCTGAGTATACTAATCACCCATCTTATTGGAGGCATTAAACCCATCCTTAATCTGCTTCCAGTGAGAACTTTCTCTGATCTCCATCGACCACTATTTAACCGAACGGTACCGTTGTATCTGCTCTCGGAAGTACTGCATGAGATGTATCTTGGGAAAGTTGAAATTGCTATCCTCTTCAATGTATTTGGTAATTTCTGCATCAATAATACCTTTTCCAGCGTTGCGAATACGCTGTCGAAAGGGTGCTGTTTTCTTCTTCTTTTCCTCCAACTCAGTATCCCGCTTGGCACACAATTCAGTACCTCTCTCTTTGGCCTCTGCTGCCAGTCGTCTCCCAGCCCTGAGTTGTTAAAATACATCCTTCGAATCGTGAAGGTGACGTAGAGCATTGTCCATGAGGTCTAGCGTTTCGTCATCGTGAGAGTCATACTGGCAATTGAAATAGAACTCAATAAGAGAGCGAGAACACTCAACTGTACAATCAAAAACACTGTGCTGAGAGGGTCTTGGGTCCCGCAGAGCATTGCGTATGACACCCACAAGGAATCGTGTCATCGTCTTGATTTCTCCTCCGTTCCAATGCGAAACCTCATAATATGCACATCTGGGCTTCGTCATATGAATGTATGCGGGCACAGAGAGCCAAATATCATTGAACTTGTCAAGCCGCTTATGCTGCTTGAGAAATTCGTGAAGAAATATCAGGTGGTGCTTCAACATCCCAATTTGCTTTGGGTGGAGTAGATCAGGCTTGAAAAGATCGCATGTAATGCAATCAAGATACCATATACTGTTGAAGCCTGGATTGATATCATGGCATTTGAGATCGGCGATGATCAGGAGTATATTGAATCTGACAGTATATGATAGATATTATGATCCCGGAGGTTGTATTGCTCATGTCAGTGGCAGAGTAGATTACCCATTTCCTGCAATGGACATTCGCACCAGTAGCATACACCATTCTTGATGTTGTGAAGATCATAGTGCTCAGAGTAATCAGCCATCTATGAAGCCAGTGTCGAACAACAATGCCTGAAGTTGCGATCAGCACAGCGGACATAGAAGGTGCAGGTCTCGGAATTGAGTAGGCATTGCAACACATGCTGCAATACGTTCTGAGTGACCATTCGGTTATGCTCCCGCTGAGCATATCTTCTTTTGAGGTGGACATCGCGCATCTTGACGGGAATGGGCAAAAGGGCAACCAACAACACACTGTGCATTGTGTACTTCATCTGTGCGGCTGCAGATACGTTGCCGATCGTCATATATATCGGCCATGCCTTCTTGTCACCAGAGAAGTTGGTGAGGTGGGTGCCATCAGACATGAATATCATTGGCACCAACGTGTCACTAACTGGTAGTGTTGTCTACACAATTGTGAGTATTGTAAAGGGTATAGAGCATTGTAAAGAGTATAAGAAGGAAGCTTACCTTCTTATCCCACCACCAGTCTCCAGTATATAACTCATTGTAAACACGGTACCCAGCATTGTTGAAGTATTGTTTTGGAGCGTATGTAAGATGTTCCTCATATGCTGGCTGCCAGAGTAGCCATTTTGCACACTCTATAAGGTCACGGTGTCAAATCTCAATTGCATCCGGATACTGCGCATTCTATGCCATCTGCAATGTAGCTTTCTTCAATGAGTCATGGCCAAGTCCGTCCTCCATCGCATCGATTGTCTGTCAAAGGTTGTAATTCGATTTCGGAGTTTCACACACACACTCTTTAAGGCCGTACTTGCTCTTCAGGAAGTCATCAATGGCGTTTGTGGGACGACCTTTCGATGTGACCAGCTCTGCAAAATTGTACTCCTCCTTACTGTCGAATGGATGGAAGGGTTTGTCCAAGGAGTACTCAGTATCGTACTCGTCGTCAGTCGGAATGTATGCGACAGGGGCTCCAGCATCGGGATATGAGAAGCTCTTTGTACGTGAGTCGAATTCGGATGGTTCTGGATAAGGTGATATGTGCAATAGAGGAAATATATCAGGATGGTCAACGTGATCATGGTTGACATGAAAACTACTGTGCGAATCGTTGATGCAAGGCTGAGGGTTTTTTTGAACGCATTCAGGGGGCTCGGTCGAGTTAGGAGGCTCAGTGGTATCTGTCTCCACCTCAAGAGGTTGGGGGCGATATCAAGAATTGTCGCTGTCGATATGTTTGTAGAGTCACAGGTCAGACATGTAAGGTTTCAAGCAAACAGAACAGAAATGATTCGGAGTTCGTATGGACGGCATGGTACATGTGGTGTAGACAATGCTGAGCACTGTATATGTAGTTGGCAGAATGTTGTGAGTGTTGCCAAGCAGGGGTAATGTAATTGAGCTGCATCGCATACAAAACTTACAGAGCCATATATAAAATGCCACAATGTAGCCACACCCAGAGCCTAATTTCACCCTAATTGCTAGGCAAATATAAGAAAGAATCTTTGGACTTACTTGTTTGATTGCTTGTTTGATGTTTGACCAGGTGGATGATACGAAACATGGATGAAAACATGTTATATCACTCATTTTGTATGCCAAAACATGAGTTTTGAGTTCATGACACCACCTTACAGAGTCAATTCGTGGTAACTAGTGAGTCCAATACACTGCCAGAGATGCCGGTGACACTTCTCAAACTTCATATAGTAGGTTCCAACTGTTTGTGACACCACACTGCATCATTATGTTGGAACTTGATGTCACTGCCATATGATAGGAATCCAAACTTACAGACTTCAACACTTTGACCCAACATTCACATGACCAGTATGTCTCACACTCAAGAAGTGGTTCAAACAACTCACAGAGTCGTAGAAAACATGCAGTGCATCTTTCTGACCGGAAGAGAAGTGCTAGATGGTAACCCACAATCAGGAAATTTCCTTTTCAAGTATGATGTTTGATGTGACCAATGGTTTCAACTCTTCTGTGAGCCACTCCACATGATTCCAGCACCTTGATGGCCCATTCTGCACTGTATATATACTGCCATACACTCCCTCCATTTCAATTCTTCTCCATTATCTCTATCTACTCCATCTTTACCTATTTACCACTCTCATCGTCATTTTCAGACACATTAACCCTAATTCTGACCGACACCTCATACACCTTATTTACAGCTCATAACGTTGCAATGCCACCCAAAAAGATCTCATCTACCCCCTCCAAAACCGATGCAATTAAGGACACTCTCCACCTCGATGGTTTCACGCAGCAGTTCATGGCCGGATACATTCAGGGCCTTATTCGGATGTATGCCATTCATGGTGTTAAGGATGATGGCTCGATTGACTTGATGTATGATATCCTTTTTTTTTGATCCAGTCACTACAAGGCACATTGTACAGTATCAGGGGATGTGGAAGTATCGGACATCGATGCAACCATAATACATGGAATGGTGGAGTGGGTTCCAGACGTTTCTCCGAGACTGTTTTGATAAAATTCGGGTACAGATGAACCCATATCACAAAGAAAACCCACCATTACCTACTGATACCGACTCCGACTCTGACCACTCTGATGACTCTGATGACTGCGACAACTCCAAACGTGGCAAAGGCCATTCCAAGAAAGACACCTGGCATCCTGGGATACCGAAGCTGCAGCCACCCTCCCACAAACGTGCAATGCCACCAACCATCATTGCTTTTGCCCTCCAGAAGAAACGAAAACTCGATGATATCTCTACCAATACCATCCCTACTGGCTCAATGCTTATATATCCGTTCAGCGATTGCATTGTCGACCCTGAAAGCTATGGCTCAGAACGCTATGACCATTGGGATGACATCTTCATTCACCACAGCTCAAATGGATGGCATCTTTCATGAGTCGAGAAGCTTACCGCAAAGGCCATACACTGTGCTGTGGGTCGCCTATGTTCTGCCAGGGATGTTAGTTGTATTCTTGGGTGTCTAGTTATGCCTGGCGAAACCTCTCTGCAGCAATAGAATGCGACTCGACTGAATAGCAATGACTCTGTGGCTACCTTCTTTTCCAACACAGCTTATAACCCTCTCATTGTTGTGGTAGTTCTGAAGGCAATAGCAGTTGCGTCTCCAAGGATTGCACGAGCTACTCCAACACCACCACCACTACCACCACCACCACAACCACCACAACCACGATCGTCTCACCCAGAAATACCTGGTATCTCCGAACTGGCAGAGAGCCTGACACATACTGCCAGGTTCGTTGTTATAAACCACTCGTCAATGACACAATCAGAGGTGACTGCTACTCACCACGTCCAGTGTGCCTCTCACCAAGATGTGTCATCGTCTGTGCTGGAGGAGTCAATGAGTGCCAGAGTTGCATGAATGGCGGAGACAGCACAAATAGTTGAGTTGACGTCGCGAGCAGTAGTGGAGTTACAGCAACAGTGGGAAGTGAGGTCGCAAATGCCAGAGGTTTTGGTGGAGGAAGAGACAATGTGTGACGTTTTATTGGTGTCGGTGGGTGTTGACGAGTCGTCGGAGTCGGTGGCAATTGGCACACGCCAAGATGTCAATACCGGTATGTAGTTCACACAGCTCAAAGTGTCACCTTCATCGGGAAAAGTGCCCGCGTTACCGTAATCGGGATTTGTTATCGCTGTTACCGCTATGTTATGGGATGTGTTGGCTGTTACCGCACCACCATGGGTACGTTATGGTGGCTTATCGCGGCTTACAGGGCGCTACCGTATATTCGCGTACAGTTTTTCGATTTGCAAGAAAATATGGGAACATATGAGTATGATTTGTCACTATGAGAATTGAATGCGCGTCCAAGTCCTTCTAATTTGTATAGATCTTGAAATTACTCATTTATCGAAGATAAAATTGTAATGGTGTTACAGAATCTACATCTCTCTAAATTTACATAGCTCTAGAATGCAACAACTCTTACAACGACTCTCAAGATAATCTAACCATGGCCGATGGCATGACGCTGTGACATGGTGTTTGGTGGCGACTGATAGCGGCCCAGATATGGTGGATGGCGGTGACTCCGACAGTGGCTGACAACTCTGACATGATGTGGCGAAAAAATCCGTTTTTCACCACCACCGCCACTCCGTTTGGCAGGTGGGATGTACGAAGATACAGGGATAAGGGAGACGGGTTGAACGATGGGGAGTATATATTTGGGAGACCCCGGAGTAGATAGACATCATCTTACCAGACAACGAAAATACACACTCTATCTTTCCCAGCTCTTTGTCTCTCTCATTCTTTCTGAGAATTCGTAAATCCACGCAAATTGTGTGGTTCCTCACGGCCGGGTATCCCATCATATCCTCTCACCCTCTTCCTACATTCCTCGAGCCAGAACTGCTCTTTCTCACGAATTCCCTTTGGATACCGCGAGAGGTGTGGCGGAGTGTTGACCATAGGCCCTCTGCCTTCCAGCTCCACCGATTCACCACAATGGGCTCACTGACATGATGGTGCGACTCTGACAGTGGCTGACAACTCTGACAACTGTGACAACTCTGACAAAAACTCTGACAACAACTCTGACAACAACTCTGACAATAACTCTGACAACAACTCTGACAACAACTCTGACAACGGTTCAGACTGTGACAAGCTGGTGCGGTGGGCTGACGGCATCTAGTATATTATGTTGTATGTCTCCAAAGATGTATACTGATTGATATAATATTGGTTATCATCACCACCACTCGGCACAAGATTCACGGGAATGACAACTGAAGACACATTTATGATCCGTCGTGATTGTTGTAGAACATCCCGACACATTATCATCCCATGATTGACGTTTGGCATAGCAGATGACAGATATTCTAATTCTTCTACCAATAAAAGGTCGTGATGTACACTGCACCATACCACCCTCCCGTTTGCGTTGGCTTTTCCGGTGTTAATGCGATCGCTGAAACGAAAAGCATACAGTAATTTGGCAGGGCGATATCCTTGTTGCCGAACCCAGCTAGTATTTCGTGGTGCTCGATTCTCTTGTATCAAGCTATGGTCGAATCAATTGCCATATCCGCGCCATTTCTCTACGCATCTTGCTTTTTGAACTATGACGGCATCAGGATTGTTGTGCTACTGTATAGTGACTGTGATGCCGTTTGCTATGTGAATCTTTTGTTGGAGAATCCACGATTCTCGGGATCCAGAGGCTCGCAGGTCTGGGCTGGCATCCGGATCCATTCGGAATGCCGCAAAACATGATGTCATTGGGAAATACCAGAGATGCAATTGTGTTGCCCTTTTTCATCACTCTATTGATGCGGAGGTTAAGGCTTGGTATTGGTTTGTCGCACGAATGAGAGTCCCCCATAAGCAACTTTCTGTATGTATCTGCCTTGGCTGAGAGTGGGGCAGCTTCAATCATGTACCGCAGAATGCTGACTCTCGACTTGATATGAAAGAGACGTGTTTCCAATCGCAACATCTGCGGAATATAGTCAACCTTGTTTGATGCACGATAACCATCTTTGATGAGATTTTTGTGGGCGGCTTCAGACACTTCGGTGTCACTGTTATTGGCGGAACCCATCTTCTTGATACATTCAATGTAGTGAAATAGGGAATGGATTTTGGGGATTTTGCTTATAGACTGATTGTGGCGGTATGGTAAAAAGAGGTATATGTTCCTGCTGATGCCATGAAGTGCATCGTGACTCCTGAAGATATCGGAGTATGGTTTCGGTGTGATAGTGGTATCTGGCAATCAGTATGAAGTCAGTGACCGATTTGAGGAATTTGAGGTGATTGGAATGCCCTTTGAGAAGAGGGGCCAGTGCTGCCAGCCAAACCTTCAACATATCTTTGTATTCACTACCGGTCCATTGTTTGACTCGAGTCAATTTGTCGCCAAACTGGCGAATATCGGAGAAACGAGGCAATGCGAAAAATCGTTCATCTATCAGCTCCAATGCCTTTTCTGTGCCATATATATCTTTCAGAAAATCAACCATCCATTCCCATGTGTGATCTTTAAAAATGCCCTTCAAGAGCTGATGCAGCCGATCAACGTTCATGCTCGCATATATGTTGCAACCCACATGGGTATCGGCGAAATTTGGGCAGTTTTCAAACTTCCACAACCCCACATCGTTTGCAGCCTCTACTGGTATATCTTCATATCGTTGGGGATGGCATCATCTTGGCCTGCAGTTAAAGCCGGGTATGTCATCAGGATCTATCTCACAACGAGGACACCAGCCATACTTGACCCCAGTTATATTATATTGTTCTGGGTAGTCTGCGAGGAATGATGCAATCCGGGGATATACGTGACGAGTGCGACTGTCTGCACACAGAACCTTGATTCCACTCTTTGCCGGCTCCTCTAGAGGACGAAGCATTGTTGCCATAGATTCTTGATATGCAATCTTAATAGTGTGGGTTTTCAGGCCGTTTGGACATCTCGGCAGAAGTCCAATCAGTATCAATCTGTTCGACTTAACAAATCGTCATTTCGCCTTGGAAAGGTTGCAGATACTAAGATAAACAGGCCACGCTGACTTGTCACCACTCAATGTTGAGAGCATGGTTTTGTCACTACCGAGTATGACTGAGATGCCTGTCGATCTATCTGGCAAAGATTCCTGAAATGTGTCAGCCATATGACACTGCGACACTCTGACACCGCGACACTCTAACACAGTGACACTCTGACACCGCTACACTCTGACACCACCATACTCTGACAACACTCTGACTCCGCGACACTCTGACAACACTCTGACACCGTGACACTCTGACACCGTGACACTCTGACACCGTGACACTCTGACACCGCGACACTTTGACAACGCACTCTGAAACTGCGACCCTTTGACACCGCGACACCGTGACACTCTAACAGCACACTCTGACGCTGCGACACTCTGACACTGCGATACTCTGACACACACTCTGACTGAAAAGAACTTTCTAACAGAGGGAAACTCGCCTGTGTTTTCCACCACCAGTCTGCAGTCCACATCTCGGCATATATACGTTCGCCGCTTGCATCAATTTGCCGTACTGGGGTATAAGAGAGATGCTCTTTGAATGGTCGGTGGACAAGAATATATTGTACTGCCGCAATAGGATTCCGGTACCAGAATACGGTGGCTTTTCCTTCAACATTGACTGAACCCTCCTCCCATCCGCGTCCAAGCCCATCCATGTGTTTCATGTCTACAATGAGTTGATATAATTGATCTGCATGCTTGGCATCGGCGCCAGGAACAATAAGCCATCGTTTAAGGAGGTTATTGAGTTTCATTTTCCGCATATTGGTGTCCACAATGGAACGACAAAGTTGCCATTGTTCGGGTGTCGTAAATGGTGCAAGTGGGTCCCAGTTATCCAGTTCAAATGATGGTACATGTACTATATCGTCGACAGGGGCTCCAGCATTTGGGAAAACTTCTGTACGTTGTGTGTTGTCGTCAAAACTGAAAGTGTCATCTGCGTCTGCGTCTGCATCGAGTCTTGGGTCCCTAGATTGGAACCCAGCATCGGACTCCTCGGGCTCAACGTAATTTGTGTGGCGATCATGTGTTATATGATGATGGCGTGTGAGACCACTTTGTCGGGAAAAGTGGCACCCGCAAGATGTGCAAAAGAAGGATTGCATGAGTGAACTTTGATGGTGAACGTGTTAGAATCAGCTTACTCCCATAACCCAAACAGGGAGCAAATCACGTGCTGGCGCGTAATGCCTAATTGCACCTGCGCGGTCTGTCTCAACATAACCTTCAATTTTGCATTTTCAATCAACCCCTCTCTACAAACTAGATTTTCAGAATCTTCTTCGTATATGCCTTCTCAAAACTAACCATACACTTCCAGCTCCCCAACTCCGTTCGGCTTGCATCGAGCGTGTTAGTACTGTTTTTGTAGAGAAAGTCAGTATCTGGTACGCGAGGAATAGATAAGTACGTCTAAATCTCCCCTTCTAGTAGAGTATATTTCTCATTCCATCTTCTAGTAATCTCATACTCATATCTCCCACAACTCTATCTTCAATCTCTTTCCCAGCTCTCTCATCTTAAACGTCACTATGCCGCCAAAGCGACAACCCCATACGTGGCCATCGATCAGTAATTGGACAAAAGAGAACATTGCGGGTGTGCTCAACAAGTCAACCCAGGATATCGATAATGTGTTTGCGCGGCAATCGTTCAAGTGACACCTGGATGAAGTTAAACAGTGGAAGACTCGACATACCCGCAAAGCTATTCCTGGCCACAGCCTGCTAAAACTTTATCCAGCTCTGAAGCCAGGCGAGGTAAAGACATATGACCAGGTTAGTAAATCTTCTACTCCTCATAGCAGGCCGACTCTGACTCTGACTCTGACTCTGACATTAGGAGTTTGTTGACATCAGGATTTCACTCGTAGAGGAGGCCCGGGATCTTCTGGGAATCACGCCTCAGACTTCGCTCATTGATGACGACCTTGGATCCATGAGTCGTATAGTATCATCCCTGTTAAGGCAAGAGACTTGGAACGCCGCGAAGACTGGCATCACCCCGACTAAACCTAAGCCACCCACCAAGCTAGTAGCACTGAGCCCAGCAAAACCTGGGCGATCAAAGTCATAGCCAACCCCACCGCCAAAGCCATCGCCGAAGTCAGGCCCGAGTACACCGGTAAATCGTACCACCATTGCCCAAGTGGATTCCAGCTCGCCAGGCCCTTCGGGGTCACGGCCTCAGGGGAAATCAGCAGCCTGGGAAAGGGCAACTACCCATGCAGGAGGGTTCTCAACAACACCAACACCTACCTCTCGGGGGGTGCCCTTGCCATCCAGATCGCCCTTACCACCCAGATCTAGGCATGCACAACTACCACCAATCCCCCCTACACGTGATTATTCACCTCTATCGATTGGCGCAGATTCCGGAAGGTCTTCGATAAAACGTTGTGCATCGAGTTCGCCAGCGCTATCTATCCCAGAAACCTTAAGGACCCAACAGGTACGGCAAGCGGCCGCAATTGATCTTCTTATCCAGTGGTACGAATCAGATCTCCCTGTTGACCATGACCCAGTGCCTGATGTAATCAAGGACTTCATGCACGAATCTGGGGCACCTACCTCGTACAAAGAACTCATTCAATTTATAACCAAACAATTCCACCTTCCGGAATTTACAAGGGTCTTTGACCGATGCATAGCGTCCACCCACTATTTACGGCCAGAGGATGGAGACATAATCTCCCAGTACCAATGGAAAAATCGGCCACTAACCGCAGATACTTGGAATTCAGCATGTACAATTGCGGAGATTGGTGGTCGCCTGTTTATAGCGTTCTACACCGCACTAGAGACCGTACCTATGGATGACTCTGATATAGATGTCATTTATGTAAAGACAACAATCAACCCCAACTTTCGAGAAATACCCGTCACAGTTAAGCCCGACCCCGATGAGGACTTTGAGGATCCTCTCCAATCGATTATTCCTATAGCCCGCGAGGTCATCAACCTCGATGACGATGAAGAGGATGAAGATCTAGCACTGGAAGCTGTACCAGTGGATGACGATGAACCAGAGCTCTTGCCGATAACTAACATTGCTACTCCTTCAACCCCAGATATTCCGCCTGTTGAACCAGTGGACCTGGATTTCAAGATGGAAGACATAGAGAATATAAATCAAAATAATGCAGACTTCGACAACATGGCCGTAATGGAACATGAAGGAGGCACTAGCAATAACGTTAAGAGTTAAGCACTGAAGGATGAAATAATGAACAACGTCTATAAAGACTAGTGAGTTGCTATCTGCCCCAATGTCAGAGTCTCTGTCAGAGTCGCTTCTGCACCGATGTTAGAGTCTTTGTCAGAGCTGTTGTCAGAGCCGCTGTCAGAGTCTCTCTGTCAGAGCTGCTGTCAGAGTCTCTCTGGCAGAGCCGTTGCAGCACCGATGTCAGAGTCTCTGTCAGAGCTGCTGTAGTACCGATGAGGTACTGTCAACTTAGAATACGGCTAATTATATTTGTAGGCTGGCTGATGTAATCAACAACGAGGATTTTCAGAGAGAGAATATAGAAGAGTCGTGTAAAGCGTTAGGAATTACCATGGAAAACAGGACATTTTTGCCACTAAGAACAACAACCCAGCTCCACCCACACCAAATTGTTGCTGTTAATTGGATGGCGGACAAGGAAAGCGGCCTGGAGCAGGGTGGACTATTGGCTGATGATTGCGGTACCGGCAAGGTAATCCTTTTACACTCTCACAACAGCGCAATACTGACAGTTACCAGACCCTGACAGCCTTGGCATTGATTTGTCACCAAGTCAATAAGTATGAGCAATTACTGAAACAACCGCCTCCTGGACTTGAGCAGTGGCAGAGCAAGATAGATGATATTAAAGCGTGGGAAGAAAAGGGACAGAAAGTCGAAAAGGCACCACCAAAGCCTTGTTGGGAGGTTCACCTCTCAACATTGATATTATGGTAAGCCAGATATCGAAATATATCTTCTCATTTTTGCAACTGAAACTAATCTTGAAATAGCCTAAAACCAATGGTACTGGAATGGAAAAACGCAATAAAAATATATACCGAGCTCAAACCACGTCTCCATTATGGATCTAAATTTTGGAGAGCAAATGATCATTGTGAAGCCTCAAAAAGCGGTGACCCATAGCGATATATTGTTATTACGACTATCAAAACCTACTACCAGCGGCAGGGTATTGTGGGATATGACATGAGCAGTTTTTGAGGCCCTGGTCGGTTTCGGCGGGTCATTATTGACGAGGCTCATAGATACAGAGTCTGCGGGATGCCGGTTGGGAAAACAAGAAGGCTTGACGGAACCATAGTCAACACCCCAGATGCAAGTTATGGTCCTTTCCAGGCTGCAGCATTGTTCCGCCTTGAGCCACAGTTTAAATGGATGTTGACTGCGACTCCACTGGTAAACGGGATTGAGGACTTATGTTGGGTTTTAACTTTTCTACAGCGGGATTCATGGTTGGAAGACAATTTGCCTCCTGACACTTTTGACCAGGCAGCAATGCAACCACAAGCGGACGACTGGCAGCCGAATGAAATGAACCCCATATTGGGTACAGCACCTGATGCCGAATTCACGAAAATAGCTAATTCATACTAACGAGGACCTCGGTATGGATCTCTTATCTACTGTACCACCAAGGCGTGGGACTGGTATTTGCTCCATCTAATCGAATCAATCGGATCATTGCGAAGGCAAACCAGTCAAACTCCGGAATCCGTAGCAAAGCGGCAATGCTTTGAGCAAGCAGTTGGTGAAAGTTCTTTCACCATATTAAGGACATTGATGCTCCGACAGACCATGGTCAGTAGAATCCCGTTCGATAATCTGCAGCCGATCATTAATATCCCTCGAATGGTAATGGAATACCAACTGGTCACCTACATTGAAGCCTCAGGTGGACGCGATTCTTACCGGAAATTAGTAGACTGCAATTACAAGCAGTTGAAGGATAGCATCACCGGTGTAACAGCAGACGATGATGGACAACTGCCGGTGGCGAATGATGGGAAGAAACTAATGAAGAGATTCCAACCTCGTTGGCGATTCATTCGAATCGTTGCACTTGCCCCAGTCCTTGGTCCCGCAACAATGTTTCCAGAGACCAGCCGAGCCCAAATATTTTGGGAGAGCAATAAGTCTTACAATGGAAGGCCCAATATAACCAAGGTGGCAGAAATCATAAAGATGTTCGCTGCTGCTTTCCCAGGGCAGACCGATCGGATACCTTCCGCCAACCAGGTTATGAATATGAGTCATACTCGCTTCGAGGCTGCAATGAGGTATGGGGCTCCAAAATTGGCCTGGTTGAAGAATTGGCTCCGCAAGAACATGCCTTTGGGCAACAACAATCAGAATAATGGTGAGAAGGTGATACTGAGGGTGTATTGGCCTATTACATAGTGGTTTGTCGAACAGGTCAGTACTACCCTTTTGACGACACTTCTCCTACTTTGACATCAACTCTGACATCCTGACTTCTGTCACTGACTGTACATAGTACTGCCGTGTCTTAGACTATAACTGCTTCGCTATCCATAGTGCCATGGGCACCGATGCTCGTGCCAGAATTAAAGAGAAGTTCATCCAAAAGGATGTAGTCCGGGTTCTGGTGTTGTCGTATATGACAAGCAATGAGGGTCTTAATCTTCACTATAATTGCTGGAACTCAATCATGCTGGAGCAGGGAGTCAATTATGCCATGGAGTATCAGGTGTGGTTGCGCGTTCGCCAGATTGGCCAAAAATATACCCAGTACACACACCGCTTGGTCAACATAGCCACGATTGACCGATTGGTCGAAGTGGCAATGAGATTGAAACAGCAACCGGTGCTCTATGCATTTGGGGTGATCTCCAAAGCCGGCGCAGATGTGGATGTAGATGAGGTCTACGATGCCCTGCTCGGTAAAATCTCTCCAGAGATGTTGAAATCAAGAATTATTGGTCAATCCGATCTCGATGATGATACGATAGATGTTGATGCGGATGGGAGTTAATATTTCCTCGGGATGAGACTAGATTTCTTTACGTTCTTTTGGGCTTCTTTCAGGTTCCTTTTAGGTTTTTTGGGGCTGGGTTTTCTTGGCATTATTGTGTTTGGTTTCTTGGGTGTGATTGGGCCATGGAAGGCTGGACTTTTGAATGACTGATTCCTGTACGTCTCCCTTATTTTCCAATT
Organism: Wilcoxina mikolae CBS 423.85; assembly: GCA_014904905.1. NCBI lineage: Eukaryota > Fungi > Ascomycota > Pezizomycetes > Pezizales > Pyronemataceae > Wilcoxina > Wilcoxina mikolae. Next base: position 30,199 of record MU122308.1, read on the forward strand.
AACTTGCATCTACTGTAAGGGTTTTTGGGATTGGGTTTCTTAGGCGTTCGGATCAGGTTGGTAGTTTATGTTTGTCTTTTGTTCATTTTATATTCAGATATCAGCGAATAGAAGGCAATTCGTACTATGACACTGCCTTGAAGACTCTGATACTGCCGTGACAACTCTGATACTGCCTTGACAACTCTGACACTGCCTTGATGACTCTGACACCGCCTTTACAACTCTGACACTACTCTGGCTACTGTGACGACTCTGACACTGATACTACCGTAACGACTCTGACACTGCCATGACGACTCTAACACTGATACTGCCGTGACGACTCTGACACTATGCCGTATCCTCTAGCGTTGTTTTAAACAGTGTTTGTTATGATTCATTTGACGGGAAACGTACTGTCTTGAGTTATCATTGTGCAAGACTGAAACTAGTGTCGGAGTAGAAGATGAGCCTTTGGAACTGTCAGACGTACTTGTCAGAGCCACCTGCCCGAGTTGCCTATAGTTCTCCATTGTATTGAGCACTAGTAGGGATTGTAGGCTACTATCAACGCTGTTGGCAGGGTTGTTAAATTAAGGATACCGGACTGCACCCAGATTAATTGGTGGCTTGAGATATTTGCCGGCTAGGTTTTCCTACAGTACATACCTAAGTACGTGTATGAAGCTGAGATACATCCTCAAGTACCACCAAGCCTTGCAACCTCTAACTATGTGCAGATTCATGATGATATTCTACATACAATGCAACATTCGAGTTATAAGTCCTTCCTTTTGTTCACCTTCTGTTCAGGAGAGCGGTCATTGCCCACGGAGTATCGATGGAGAGATTTGGCTCAATTTGCGTGAGCACAAGATTCAGGATTGCCTCTGCCCCTTTAACTCTCATGATTCTGGATGCCACGCTGAACCATATCAAGCGACACTGGTGTGTTGGGATCCACATAAAGTAATCCCTAAGTGGTTGCGAGATAGGTATCTGGTGGTGTGGCCCAACATTCAAGTCTAAGCAATAGAAAGAGCAGTGAAAGAGTGGTGAATCCCTTATAACTTTTTCTCTGACAAGCAACTCACGTATATTCTAACTTCTACTTGACAAGGGGTCCCAACGTCACGACATACGATCTAACTTCAACTCTGACATGGCAGTCTAACTGATATCTACATATACGGCATAACCTCAACTCTGACAAGCGGTCCCAACGTCACGACATACAGTCTAACTTCAACTCTGATATGGCAGTCTAACTGATATCAACTCTGACGGCCGACTCTGACATGGGCACATATACGGCATAACTACAACTCTGACAAGCGGTCCCAACATCACGACATACGGTCTAACTTCAACTCTGACGTGGCAGTCTAAGTAATATCAACTCTGACGGCCGACTCTGACATGGATACATATACGGCATAACCACAACTCTGACAAGCGGTCTCAACGTCACGATATACGGTCTAACTTCAACTCTGACGCGGCAGTCTAACTGATATCAACTCTGATGGCCGACTCTGACATGGGCACATATACAGCATAACCACAACTCTGACAAGCAGTCCCAACGTCACGACATACGATCTAACTTCAACTCTGACACGGCAGTCTAACTGATATCCACATATACAGCATAACCTAAACTCTGACACCGGATCCTTACCACTCCACATACGGACTAACTACAACTCTGATAATTTCCATCGCTCTGACATGGGTTTCAAGGTACAGAGGTCTGAACATATTGAGAGAGATGGAAATGCTACATAAACGGTGATAAGCTGTGGTCTCTGGGTACATTAAAAGCCAATACTTTCACCCCCATCACAATCCGACAGGCCTGATACTTACAACAAACAGGATGGCATACTCGAAAAGTACCAAGTGCTCCAAAAACTCCAGCAGCAGGCGGAGTGATCTGAAATCCAGTGGCAGGAAGCATGGTGATCGCGATCCATCCCAGGGCAACACAAGGAGACGCAATGATCCACACTCCAGCGGCCGGATCCAGCAACGACTGGAAGGTGACGATTATTGTAATGATTGTGATGATGGATGGCAACGTAGAATGGCTCAAGAGTCCGGGATTCCAAGGGAGGTAATATACATCTTCGCATCGGGCACTGACATTGAATTCTGACATGGGCTCTGACATGGACTCTGACAATAACTTAGTCGCGAGCATCTCCCGACATTGATGACGATGATGACGATGACGATGATGAGCAATCACCACAACCGTCTCGCCACAGAACAGTTCCGGTACCTAGAATCCCAAGGGAGGTAATATACATCTCCACATCGGGCACTGACATTGAATTCTGATATGGGCTCTGACATTGACTCTGACAATAACTTAGTCGCGATCATCTCCCGACATTGATGATGACGATGACGATGATTATGATGAGCAATCGCCACAACCCTCTCGCCGCAGAACAGTTCCCGTGCCTAGAATCCCAAGGGAGGTAATATCCATCTCCATATCAGACTCTGGCATCAAACTCTGACAATGGTCTCTGACAATGCTTAGTCGTAAGTGTCTACCAGCTTTGACGATAACGATGACGAGGGCCATGACAATGGCAATTCAACAACATCATCCTGCGAGTCTAGGAACTGGCTGGAGGTAATGACTATCTCTGCAACTGACTCTGACATTGAACTCAGGCATTGAACTCTGACAATGAACCCTAGTCACACCGATTATCCAACGCTACTCATCCCAGCAAGCAAGAGCATGCTCGGCAGGTACGTTTCCTTAGCTTCACATTGAGCAACGTCTCACCCAGATACACCTAATTGCAAAAGCAGGATCGGTCTCTCGTGGATATAGGCCGCCGGCAAAAACGCAAGGTAGGCGATCTTGGGGTGTCGAAGGATTGGTGGGATGTAGCCCGCGATATATTCTTCTGCAGGATCCTTACCGAGGATCCATATCCGACCGATGTGGACAAGTTATCTGCAGAGAGCTTCGAGCGAGCGTGCTCGTATTTGAAAGAAGCTCTGTGGGGTGATATATCTACCGCAGCAATTCATATGGTAAGTATCCGCACTCCCCAAGCACTGCCCGTTGACACTAACAGACAAGCTTGCGGACCGCCAATCGGCTACCCGGGGAATCTTTGCCGAACAAGCTCGTGAGATTGCACCAGACCAATATATTGGCAATTTCCGCAATATGTCGAACGATGATCGGCAGAAACATGTTGCAAGGTTAATCTCTCCTTGCACTTACCAATTCCACAATTCTGATTGTGAGAATGAGGTAAGATTTAATCCAACTATTTATTTCAATCTTTTGACAAATAAGGTACCAAAAATGATGTTCCTGCATCGGTTGCTCTCGGTCATCATAGCAAAGACCTTCTTTGACCACGGACCTCATAATTTTACAAGACGTCTTTATACCAACCACTTCACCCAGGAGTTGACACACAGTTGTCTATTACTTGCTGCAACCGCAGTAAAGCACTCCTTGGACAACTGGGAATCCGGCGGCTTTCTTCGTGTACCATTTGAAGCGGATACATACAAGGGTACATAACTACATTCCTATAACATACTCAGTATCTAACAAGTTACCAGGAACTTACACCGACCTGTACACACAATAGGAAAGTATTCCAGAACTGAATCAGAAGCAGATCCTTCAAATACACATGAGAAGAATTGACAGGGCCAATGGTATTAATCGGAAAGCTCTGTCAGTCACTCGGTAGGACGTGAACACTGTGATTGTGGAAGAGGACGTCGATGAGTTGCAGCAGCCGATTTGGTATATTGTCATATTGTAGATTAGATTTGTTGTAATTATAATCCGAAGCTGGGGCAGATTGCAACAGGTTTCTGAAAGAAATATATTTACATTAGACTCTGACAAGCGACCGTACGGTCTGACAATCACACCCGAGAACTCTGACATGCTATCATGAGACTATGGCAATTGCACTCCTGGACTCTGACAAGCGACCGTACGGTCTGACAATCACACCCAAGAACTCTGACATGCTACCATAAGATTATGGCGATTGCACTCCTGGACTCTGATAAGCGACTGTACGGTCTGACATGATCATGGCCCTCATACCCGCGGACTCTGACAAGCAACAGTGAGGTCTGGCAGGATCATGGCCACCCACATGAGACCTTTCGTACCTGAGGCGTAACAAAACCAGACTCTTTGAATATCGCACCTAGAGATGTATCGTGAAACAACAATAAGGTGGAAATATTACCGCAAGTTACCGTATATTATTGGTGTGTTACCGGAGTGTTATCCGAGTTATACATAATGGGCTTGGGCATATTTGCATTTTCCGGCATAATGGCTGTTACCGGAGATTACGGTAAGTCATATGGCATACGGTAAGTTACAGGTAATGAGTTACCAATTTCCAGACGTTTGACACCAACATGGATAGGTCAGCAATTTGAGTGATAATTTTAGGTACGTCGAACAGTGCTGCAAATGACTAGCATACTGATGCATGTAGATTCGTATTTGGTAGTTGGGTTAGTATTTGGTCGTTGAGTTAGATAGGATTTTTGTATATCCTCTTTGAGTCGGGTGGAGTCGTTTTTGCATTTTACAAAGATATTTTTAGTCTAGTTTGGGTTTTCTTGGTATTATTGGTATTTGATTGACTAATCATACATGACACTTTCGTGACAAGCTAATACCAAATCCTTTGAATCTGCCCCTTTATGAGAAATCCTTTCAGGTGTAATGCTCAACGACGTGTCAGTCCTTTTCCACACTGCATTACCCTTCGACTACAACGCAACTGCACTCTTTGTTTGCCTTTCTGACATTCCTGCCTTCTGAAAATGACCCGAACAACAATGCCACTGTACAACACCGCATGCTCAATTCCAAAAGCAGCACTGGCCATTGCTGGCACCACAATACCACGTACAGCAAACGGTCATAAGAGGAAACTCACTTTGCAGTGTGACAAGCAGAAGCAAAAGTGGATGAAGGCTACAGCCTCACCTATCGAAGATTCGATTACTCAGGTCTTCTAAGCATATAGACCCATTGTATTCAGGTCAAATCCAGCCCTGAAACTGTTGCTGCCCCTGCCGAATCAAGCCTCAATGTCACCAGCACCCAGTGTTATTTCCAATATCGGTATTCGTTCAGTGACGAACCTTAGTCACCTCTGACATCCACACCCATCATCAGTGGCTTCACAACTCATCCCATCATCTCCACCGAGGACATCGTTGAGTCTGTTGATCAGCAGTCAAATATATGGCAGTCGAAATGTCCTTAATCCAGGTGACCTGCAAGTTACTACTGTACTAGAGACAACGCATCGCATGATGGAGAAGCAACTGCTGAGCGAGACACCATTTCCAACTGAAGCTGAGTTTTTGCTGGTAGCTTATACAATTCTGAGAGTGGTAGATACCGACTAACATATCCAACACAAAGTCTGTAGAGTATTCCTGGCCGAAGGTATGCAGGCAGGAAGGAGTCAATATTAGCTTCCAGGAATGTCAGAAGGAGTGTCTAAAGATATATAGGTATTTCCCAGAATTGCATTCGCACTGACTAACCGGCCATATATCAGATCAAAAACAGTTGCAATGCAGTCAGATCGTACATGATCAAGAAGGCCCATGAGTGTGAAGGGAGACTATACAACTTGCACCGTTTCGAGGATGATGAGCGCCGCATACACATTGATCGAATTCTTTCAGATTTTACATTCATTGTACGCCAATGCGATCGTACAAACGAATCTGATGTGAGTTCTGTCTGCAACTTGTAGCATCACTAACACCACCAGGAAAGAGCTAGCTACTTTCTTGCCGAGGAGATTCCACGATTTCTATATATACATTTCTTCCAACGAATTCGTAAATGTGGCAGGTATTCAGAGAGCTTCCATGAATGCATTCAGGAACAGACACCCCTGGCACTTATTGTGTTAACATGTACGGCATTGCATCACATACTGACAGAGTGGCAAATAAATGGAAATTTAGTTCCAACAAAGGTTCAAATCGATGGCCTCGAACTCCAGCACAACAGGCCCAAGTGGAAGTACTACTTCAATCGAGAAAATGACGGTGGTAAGTATGGCCTTCACAATACATGCAATTGCTCTAATAATTCGCAGAGACTTACAATGATCTCATGAATATTTGGAATGACCTCTCATCTCCATTGAGACAGAAGGTAATTAAGTCCATAAGGACGGCTCTCAACAACCTTATTCTACATGAGAAAGGAACCAATAACATTCCACCCATAGCCAAGCCTCATCGAGTGGTATTCAACAAGACTGCGATGGAAGTCCTGATGATGGAGCCAAACATTGAGACTCCGATCATTGCTGCGATATGCATTCCTGTGGCTAAAGATTTGTCTTTCAATGCTGAGGATAGGATTGACAATGGCGACAATAATAGCGACAAAGAGCATGGCAACAATGATAGTGACAATGAGCATGATGACATTCACAGTGCCAGGAGTCATGCTCAGCGACATCGTGGTCTCCAACTGGATGATGATAAGGTCGAGAATGAGGAGGATGTGAATGAGAATGAGAATGAGAATAAGAATGAGGATGAGTATAAGGAGGTAGAGTCGGAGCCAGTGGATGACTGCGAAGGAGAGAGTAGTGTAGAGGATGTGCTTCAAGCTGGCTGTGATGTGTAGCATGGCGTTTGGAACGAGGAGAGAGTAGTTTAGAGGATGTACTTCAAGCTGGCTGCGACGTGTAGAATGGGATATATAATGGAGGATAATTGGAATGGGAAACTGTATGTATTAGAGCTTAATATCAAACATCGTCAACAGTAACGTCACTGCTCGGTATCCATCACCCGAGATGTGAATGCAATTTAGGGCATCGTATTAACGTCATAAGCTGTGGACATTGCGTTATGTTACAGTGTACATTGCACTCATGCATTACATGAGTAGTGTTGGGGATCAAAAGATGAGCACACTGCATGGCTGCGTCATAAGAATTATGTGTACTATATAGCTGCGACAGTAAGGAATACTGCGTCAGGAGGTGCAAGCGCAATGTCAGAGATTGTGTTTAGGTACGTGCAGTGTCACTTCACCATGAGGATCAAAGGATTTCGTCTGAAGCGTCTGATATGTGCTAAACATTCCGGCATCCAGAACGCGACTTGGTTTTTATTCCGATTCATATTTACCCATATTAGCTTGTGAGGATCTTTCCCATCATTCTGTACTCAGATTTCCAAACCAGAATCCATATTTGGACTCCATTTGTAGTGACACAGCAGAGCTGGAAGGTAGAGGGCATATTGTCAACACACCACTGTACCTCTTGCGACATCCAAAGGGAATTTGTGTGAAAGAGCAGTTCTTACTCAAGGAGCGATAGAAGAGGGTGAGAGGATATTATAGGATACCATATTAAGAGGAACAATACAAATTGCATGGGTCTACGAATTCTCAGAAAGAGTGAGCAAGACCAAGAGCTGCAAAAGACAGAGTGTAGATTTTCGTTATATGGTATGATGATTTCTATCTATGGCCCGGAGTCTCCAAAATATATACTCTCCGTGACTCAGTCCATCTCCATTATCTCTGTATCTCCATACCCCCCCCGACTGCTTCCCTGGATCAAACTGAATAGCGGTGGTGGTGAAAGACAGATTATCCCCTCACAGTATCAATTTCCGCTAAGGGATACGACAACTTTGAACTGTATACACTCCTGCTCAGAGATACGACAATATTGAAGTATATCTATTCCTGCTCTGAGTCTGGAATACAATAACTTAATTTGAAATTGTGTTTGCGTTCAGTACTTGCTGATCGATCTGATAGAATCATGCAATGGATACTGGCTTTGAACCTGGCCATCAGTAGTCTTTCTCCATAGGTTTACTTCCATGTTCATGTAATCATTCTCTGTGGGTGAACTTGCAGCTTCATTCATTAATGTTAACCCATCATAGATGTGCTTCGGAGCTTTCACTGAGATTGTAAGAAGGTAATCGTGAAGTGCAACTCAGAGATTCCACTCAGATCATGGGAAGGTAAGTGTAATGTACGTATCAGAGATTGGGCTCAGCTCATAGGAAGGTAATTGTAAGGTACATGTGATTGAACATGTTTATCATCGGTGATTTCTCACCATACTCGATCGTCAATAAATCGGAACATTCAGATATAACTATCTTGGAACCGATTAATCAATACATATAATAGTATTATTGATGAAAGCTTTACTAGTGCTTCGAGCTACTCAATAGGTTGCCATTCATTGTTCGTACATATGTAATGGATCTCATTGAATGTATTTAGATATCTTCTCAGGTGAGGCTATTAATGGCTAGTAATGTGTCTCTTGGAGACAACTGCCATTTAACTGATCTCGAAATTGGTGTGGAATTACCTGTATTACAATTGCCAGCTATGATGTGACTGTGGGAATTGATTGAACGCAGAATTGCCTCAGAATGGTCACTGCAGTAGTCAATTGACTCGATATAGAGATTCCTATGAAATTTCAATGGTTGTAGATTTCGAAAAGTAAGATATTATGACTTGTTTGACATCGTCATGTGAAGTAAGTAACACTACTCTCAGGGCCAATTGACTTATAAATCCTCTCTGGGGTAGTCACTTGACTTGATTGATAGATATACTTATCATGATTTATCGTTCTTGTGATAATATTCATTGTAGGTTGAGAATAGTATTTTCAAGTTCTCAGGAGTGCCTATCATGGCAGATAATACTATTCTTGAGACTGATTGCCATTCGAGACATCTTAGAATCGTACCTACTACCGTCAATTAGTATTGGCAACGAACAGCCCGGGGTTCGTACCATTGACGAACCGATTTGGTCCGCGCAAACCGGATCCTTGCCAAGCCTTTCGCCTCAAACCCCACCATTTCGACCTACAACTGCGAACAAAAATAAGTAAGCGAGTTCTTATCCGATCCGCTCGATTTGTAGTGCATCTTGTAGTTAACTTCTCCCGCTACAAGATGCGCTAATTATCAAGCGGATCGGACACGAACTCGCTTACCTATTGTCGTTCGAAGATAGATGGTTCGTGAACCGGTTCGGACAAACCTTGGAACTTCGTCCAAATCTCGGATCGAATCTGTGTCGAACCCCGCCTTGGTTCGATCTGCGACGAACCAGTCCGCTTCGTTGCCAACACTACTGTCAATCAACTCAATAGGATGATTACTTAGATTGTATTGACAATCTAGTAATAGTTCTCGGTGTAGGTCTGACTTATTGAAAATGAAAGAAATCATGAAACCCTGAGAGCAAAACATATCTGGTAATTGACAAGCAATAATGATTAAAGGACGTACATCCTCGTATGAATGAATATGTATAGATACAGTTGCAAATAGGATTAAGTGATAAAGATATCAATTGTAAGGTAAAGTAAGTAAGATAATCACTAGCATATCAAAAGTACTATACGAGTTGACTATATATGAAGGACACTCATCTGGTTTCATCTACCAAGTGTACTTGTATATCAATGGCACTTACATGGCCAGGCATACCTGCGAGCCAAGTATACATACAAGGCCAAATGAAACTGACACATCTATTACATAGAGCCAGATTTGTACCTCTACCAATGATGTCATTGACAAACAAAGTACATATTCAGTTAACTAAGATCAGACTTCAGGATTATGATCTGAGATCAAAATCTATTTGTAAAAACAGCAATCTCATAAGTTACTAAAGGAGTGATTGGGTGACATAAATCTCTGAAGAGAGCACAAATGCTCATGTACTTGAAATAACAAGTTTAGGTAGCAATCCTCTGTCAAAACTCACCAGTAGATACAAATCTAAAAAATTATGATCAGACTTTTTCTTGAAGGCAATGCAATACTATTATATATATCTTTGGAAACTCAATGTTCTTTTTACATCCATTGAATATATCCTGTGAAAGAATATCAAATTCAACTTAACTGAAGGCTAGTATTGGCAATGAACTGCCAGGGATTCGTACCATTCACGAATCTGTTCAGTTCAAGAGAAGCGGATCCTTGGCAAGCGATTCCCCTCAAATTCCACCATTTCGGCTGACAACTGCGAACAAGAATAAGTAAGCGAGATCTTGTCTGATCGGCTCGAATTGTAGTGCATCTTGTAGCTAACCTCTGCCGCAACAAGATACACTACAATTCAAGCCGATCAGATAAGAACTTGCTTACCTATTGTCGTTTGAAGATTGATAGTTCACAAACCAGTTTGTGACAAACTTCAGAACTTCGCCAAACCTCAGATCGAATCCGTATCGAACCCCACCTTGGTTTGATCCATGACAAACCGATCTGCTTTGTTGCCAACACTACTGAAGGCATCGAAGGTATATATATACTGGCTAGCTAGTATAAGTTCAATAACAACCTTATCAATATTTGCAATATCAACACTGTTTCTTCCAGCCGGATGGACCACAATGATGAGTATGTCAAAGATTCCAATAACCTTTAGACAGTCTACTTACTACCTGAAAGATCAAGGTCCATAACAGCCGAATATTGTTTTGAAAAACAGTATTTGGATGATATATGTAGATCATATAGAATCTTAGTTACTTCGGCTCCAAGTACCTCTGTAACTAGTATATTGTATTTAACAAATATCAATTTGTCTGTTGATTGTATTCTGTATCACAATTACTATATAATGTAATATTTATTCAGTAATAAATCATTCAAAAGCTTAAAAGGAATCTTTATTTGTTCTACTAATATTGAATTAGTTTAAAGAATTCATTAATCTGCTTCAAAATTACAATTACATCCTATCTCTAAAGGAATATGTTCTGAATACCAATATATTTATCTACTAACAGTACAGAGTTGAGAAATACTTTCGCATATGAAAAATCATATTCTATTGTATCATGTAAACAATCTAATAGACATACAATAAAAATATTGAATACTACTTTAAAGTCCATACAAAAATACATATGTTACAATACTATAAACATAATAATACAGTTGTTTGTCAACAATTAATTCAGATATCATCTTACAAGTATATAATTTGTATAATATCTTCATGCATATTTTAAATCGATATACTTATATGAAAAATATATTTGTAATTTTTCAATATAATTAGAAATTATATTTTGAAGATATTAAAAAAGATATTAATATAATAAATTAGATTAAAATAGACAATAGATAATATTTTGTATATATTGAGTACAAATATACATTAGAATTTTTTAAGACATATAAATCATATATAAATATGGTTGCCAATGAACTGCTATGTATTGCAGAATTGTTTGATCTGTGAAAGTTGTTTCATCTCAATCCAATTATACTTACTCAGATAAATCTTGATAACTGACTAATATATTACAGGACCATATTGGCTTGAGTCCAGACAGAAAATACACATGCTAAACTGCAAACCATATATATTTACCACAAATTATATTGAACTTCTATTTGTATCTGACTTCAATACAAATCTGTAAGATATGTTAGTAGTCCAACAACTATATGTATCAGCTTGAACAGATACCCGGTCATGGTCTGTTTCCTGATAAATTATGTTTTCTAACTATGCTGAGCACTATTCAGTATATTCAATACTATTGAGTATACTCAGTACAAATAACTATTTTGAAGTCAGTGCATTACTGCAGTACATGAAAATTTACCCCCTTGCATTCTGTAGTGCATTTTATTTTGTTTGTCACAATTTTTTTCCGATCAAGTTTATCCCTGTGTAGCTCAGGCTCCTTCTCTTCTAAGTAGAAGAAAATAATGTGCGAATGGGGTGCTCTTTGCTAAATCAAAATGTTAGTCTGTCAGACGGCTTTTTTTTTCGCTTGCGCGTAGCCACGCCAAAGCCATCTAATATGTCATCCAATTTACGTAACAATCAAAATAGGCATATGAGATGTGCAAGATCTCATCATTCTGCAAACGAACCAAGCAATGACAAAGCTCGCTCTTGCAATCGTCGCTGCAGCAAGTGCTGCAACTGGTGCGGCCTGTACTGTTGTATACTTTTCTTCAAAAAACAATATCTCTATTTATCCCACGTCTCAACAACCGGGACTTGTGCATCCAGCTGGTCTTTTTGAATATGGTATGACCAACATTTCTGTTTTTGAGTTTTTTTCTTACCTATATATCAAACCATGATAGTCATATTGCTGAAATCATCAACAGGCTTCCCTGGTCCGGTTAACGATCTTGCAAAGCGACATGCCTTCATCTCTAGCTACGATCGACGTACCCGGAACCCCTCATGGGTTAGTATTCTTCTATCCATCTTTTCCATGGTAAACCTTCTGAAACGGTTTGCGCATCGTGTAGGTCGTGGAACACATTACCCCTGTATCACTTGCCACCAAGGGTGGTGACCGCAAATCCAGTCAGTTCGTTGAGGATGCAACTGGTACATTTGAAACATCATCCAGTTGTCCATGTAGTTGACATCGATATAGTCCCCGACATTTATCGCGCGAAGCTGAAAGACTACCTTCGAAGTGGATACGACAGAGGACACCAGGTTCCAGCAGCAGATGCCCAGTTTAGCCAAAACGCCATGGATGACACGTTCGTGTTGACGAATATATGTCCTCAGGTTGGTGATGGATTTAATCGTGACTACTGGTCGCGTTTTGAACAATTCTGCCGTCGGCTAACCACCAAATACCCCTCTGTCCGAATTGTCACCGGTCCGTTGTATCTCCCGAAACTACACAAGGACGGTAAATGGCGTGTTTCCTACGAAGTTATTGGAGCTCCACCGAACATAGCAGTACCGACACATTTCTACAAAGTTATTGTGGCGGAAGATGGTATAACAGGCGGCCCAGTTGCTGTTGGAGCCTTTGTGCTCCCGAACTCTGCCATTGACAACAAGACTCCGCTGATACAATTTTCAGTATCGATTGAGATGATAGAGAGGGCCAGTGGCCTGGAGTTCTTGCGCAAGCTTCCTGCCAGTCGAAAGACGGAGCTTTGTAAGCAAATTCATTGTGATCTCTCTGTTCGGGAGTTCAACGAGTCCCGTATAACATTGCCAGGACATTCTACAAGGATACTGAATTGAAGTTTGAGAGTGTATTTTTGAGGACAAATTTATTTCAAATATGCTGAAATACAGTGAAGCCATTTTTACTGTACAATGAAGATATCGTACTTGCCAACAAATCTACATCCGCTCAATATAATGTTGCGGAAATTGGCAAGTTTTCAATTAGAGGAAGGATCACTCTTTATTGTAGTAATGTAAATTGCCGACACCTGTTCCAGTTGTCAGTCACGACTGAGGAGAATTGTTAATTGTACTACCTTGTTCCAGGCGCTGAGATACTTCGTCAGGCAATACCCTATGCACTTCTCCTCACCCAGACTCAAGTTGCTTCCAGGCTTTGGTACACACTTTTCAAAGCAGCTGGTGTTGATTTTCTGTTTCAAATTTATCTTAGAAACGTGCCTATGAGGGGAAATAAGATAATGAGTGTACAAACATGAATGAGGTTACGAGCGTTTTCAACATTTTGTTGCTGCTGAATTGTTTCAATTAAAATCTAGGATACTCCCAGTTAGCAAACATGCCCAGACTCAAGCCTGTAGAAAAACTACCTGTTTCTTCTCCTCTTTGGTCTGGCCTGCTGGGATAAAAATGCTGGAAATGTTTTCCATTGTTACCACGTTGAACTCTGTACAAGTGAGGAAATTATTCATTTGCGTGTTGAGAGTGAGTATCTGTCTATTGGCTTGGCGCAACAAAGCAACAGTCGGGATTCCCATGGTAGTGCCCAGACTTTGTGACCTGATTGCAGCTCATGCATACAGCGCAGCCTGATTATTAGGGGTATGGGCACGCCCAAAGTCCACACCTAACAAGGAGCTAGAGGGGCTTACATGCACCACATACCACAACTCGAAGAATACTCTTACCCAGCAAAGTTTCTCCTTCACAAAGTATTTGGATTTAACTCTGATCAGAAAGGAATATATACATTCAATATAGTGTTGGCAACGAACCGGATCGGTTCGAGACGGATCGAACCAAGCAGGGATTCGGTTCAGGTTCGATCCGGGATTTGTCAGATTTAGTCGGTTTGACACATACCGATTCGTGAACCATTGAATTTCGAACAATAATAAGTAAGCGAGTTCTTGTCTGATTGCCTCGATTGTTAGCGCGTTCAAAAGAACTCGATCCCAGCTACGATTTGCGCCCAACATCGCGAAATTCGGACAAGAACTCGTATACTTATTTTTGTTCGAAATTGTGGGCCGAAAAGGTGGGGTTTAAGGCGAATGGCTTGGTAAGGATCCGCTTCGCTCGAACCGAACTGGTTGGTCAATGGTACGAATCCCGGACGGTTGATTGCCAATACTAATTCAATATATTAAGTTTCATGCTGTTTCACCTGTTACGAGGATACTTATCAATAAGTATGACCGTCTACTCCCTAGAAGTCGTATTGATCCTGAAGATAATCTTTGGAGTTGTCATAGTCCAAATTATCCTCGTAATCTTGGACTGGTAGATTGTGATATTCGGAAGGAAGTTTACGGGTATAAAATCAGTGGAAATATTCGTTCTCGATATTGTATGAATCGATGAAGATACTCACAATACGGTAGTCTTAGAGAGTAATAGCTCTCTTGTAAAGTACGTGTGCGTAAAGAACAATAAAATCAAGGTTTTAAAAGTAACTCATAGATATATTTCTAAAAGATAAATCTTTTGAAAGTAGAAAACAACAATAATATTTTAGTGTCTTGTCCGCTGGTGTGTTCTGACTGTAGATTGCTGCTAGAGCTTGCTGTTTTACTTTGCGGGTGCAAAGGTAGTTGTTTTATAGAGCGAGTTACTCATATACTCTCTGTGATATCGGCAGTTGTACTAAGATAGCTATGGCCTCTGATCGTGAGGCTGGTTACTCAATCTCAGCAGGTTGCGCTTCTTTTCTGTTTTACGTTCGGTACTTTCTAAAGTACGAGGCATCCCTGCAGGTTATGCTCATGCTGCCAGGTTTTGCCATGTAACAACTAAGTTTATTTTCTTTTCTTCTGATCTGTATGCTTATGCAGAAAATAGATTTCAGCAACGACTGCTGATGCGTTCATCGAACCATTACTTTCTCTTAGATCTCTCGACTCAATGTTAAATTGGATAGTGGGTTGCAGGGATATGTTTATTCTCATAGACTTGTGTTGGCGACCGGCCGCTGCTATGCTACGTATCGTACCTCCCATCTCGACAGCTTTTACTCCCATTGCAGGGCTGCGTCTTATTTCGGATCAGACCACCTACGATCTGCCGTTACTCAGGAAGTCAACCCACACACAAATTCTCAACAGGTAGATTCAACTACCGGGGTGCAGTTAACATATGGAGTCTCTAGACTGTATAGTTATCTACATAGTAAAGTCCCTCTTCTCGAGTTCTGATGTGTGCCTGCCGGAGTGTGAAGCGAAGTATCCCGCTCTAGCCGGCTGCCCCAAATTGCAGATAAGATAAAGTAGTTCTGGTCGAAAAAATCATGTACAGATGACTCGAGTGTCTCCACAATGGCGTGATTGTGCTTCAGCAACTAATAACGTTCCTAACTATCAGAGGCCTAGACCTATAGTAGTATACCACCCCAAGTGTTCGGAACTGATGTATCCACCAGCTAAGTATCGTGACTATCGCTGTTCGATAGAGAAGGTGTACTGCCCCTGCACAGGTTAATCATTCCACTTTGTCAGGGCTTGGTATTGGATAGGCACATACGTTGCTCAGGACTTCGTAGCTCAGAGGATGGGATAAACCACGTATGTATCATCGACCAACCATAGTAACAGTTTGGCCGAATGCGGATTGCCATGGATATCCTCCGTATGTCGTGCACCTACTAAGGGAAAATCCCTAACAGTACCTTCCTCTCTATCTCCGATGGCCTCAACAGAATCTCCATCATAAAAAGTGTGCAAACAATAGATACCACTCAAACAGTGTATCTTTATATCTCATGGGTATCAAAAAAATAAAAGAACATATATTTCTCTTGACATAATAATGACCTCCGCCTAACTCAGGGTGGCATGAGTTTAACAAATGAAATTCATAACTTCTGTCTCTTTTGTGCCTTTGGTTTTGTTGTATTTTTCCATCGTTTGTCTTTTTCCATTGCTGGGTTCTTCTTGTAGTATTCCGCAATAAGATCGGGTGCGACGTCTTGAAGATGTTTAAAAGATTCCCAAGTATTTTCGTGGTGTGAGTACCCGATTCACTTGACCAGAAAAATATGTTTGTGGTAGACATCATCTGTTGGTCCACTAGCAACGATTGACTCTGGTATCCAGCCACCATCATCTATCTCGATTGGTAGTACCTTCCTCCCTAGGGGCTCACCCCGATATGGCTCTAAGAGGGCGACGTGAAATACGGGGTGGATCTTCCACGCGGTTGGAAGTTCGAGTCGACACCATTGCCTGTTGTCTCCGACCTTGGATATCTTGAATGGACCGTACATGATATCGTCAAGCTTGCTTTATTGTCATTTGGTTTGTACATTGCGACCATCTAGCATAATCAGATCTCCGATCTTGTACTGTGGGGGTGGACGTCACCTGTGATCGTAATATTTACTCTTCTTATCTTTAGAAACCTCCAGCTGCTCCTCTAATTGCCTGTAAACCTCGACCATATAATGTGCGTATAACGTCAAATCTGGGTTTCGAAACTGTATCTCTGTTGGCCAATTCGTATGTGTCTCGTAGCTGTAATTGGCATAGAAAGGCGTGATCTGTGTGGCCGCATATTTTGAGTTATTATATGCGTATTCGGCCATGGGCAACATTTCGCTCCAGTTGCACTGTTCGTAGTTGCAATAGGTATGTAAGAAGTGATAGATGGTCTGATTAACATGTTCGGTCTGTCCATCAGTTTGCGGATGAAAAGCAGTCAACATGGAATACCTGATCCTGAGGTACCCATATAAGTCCGCGAGAAAGTGTCCTGTAAAGACTGTATCGCGGTCTGATACCACATCGAGAGGCATTCCGTGGTATTTCCAAATGTTCTTAAGAAATAACTTAGTAACCGTAGACGATTCCCTTTTGTCTGTAGGTATGAAGTATACCATCTTGGTTAACCTGTCGACTATCACCATAATATTCTTGTTGCAGTTGGACTCCGGTAAATCGGTAATGAAATCAACTGATATATTAGTCTATGGTGAGGATGGTAGTTCGAGTGGATGTAGTAGGCTGTCCTTAGCGTCCCATGGTGCCTTGGTTCTCTGGCATGAATCGAACCTGTTGCAATATTCTCGCACGTCGTCCACAAGTTTAGGCCAGTAAAAATTCCTCATCATGAGTTCCAGGATGCGTTCGCGACCGAAGTGTCCAGCGATACGTGAGTTGTATTCCCGGTGTAAAACCTCCTTTCGAAATCCCTCAGGCACATATAACCTTCCTTTCCAACACAACATTCTGTGTCCGTCAACGCTAAATCTTCCGTCAACATTCTGCTCTTTGTCCTGTACCTTCCGTAGTATCTTCTGATACTCATCCGGACCTGTTTCCTTCTGAAATTTCTCTTTGACTGATCCAACCAACTGTTACACTGAAAATCCTGCCAAACAAATCTCTTCCCAATCGTCGTCGTCGAAATCCATTGCTCCGACTTCTAACCAATGTTCTAATCCTAACAAGGTTGCCGAAGTTATACCCCCCTCTTTCAGGGTTAACTCTGGGCACCTTGATAACACGTCGACTTTTCTATTAGCTGTTCCATTTCGATAAACAATTTTGAAATTATATTCTTGCAATACTTCTGCCCATCGAGCCTGTCTTCGATTGAGCTGTTGTGTTTCCTTGAAGTATTGGAGGTTCATGTGATCGGAAAAAACTATTGTTGTATGTATTGCTCCCTGGAGGTAACATCTCCATGTTATGAATGTGTATACAATGGCAAGCATTTCCTTGTCGTATATCTGGTAATTAAGCTTGGCGGGTGAAAACTTCTTCGATATGAACGTGACTGGATATATTGTACCGTTGTCGAACTTGTGTGATAGGACTGCTCTTATCGCAAAGTCTGACCCATCCGTTTCGATCATGGCTGGTCTGTCATTATCATAATGTCCAAGTATCGGTCTGTTTTCTGCCGCAAACAACATACATACTTTGTAGTTAGCTGCCTGAGTGGCTTTCCTGAACTTAAAGTTCTTTCCATCACTCTTGAGAGTATCTGTGATAGGTGTGACGATACCGGCGAATCCCTTAATGAATCGTTGATAGAAATTCCATAAACCCATCATAATCTGTACTTCTTTCTGGGTTTTGGGTATTGGCCATTTTGTAATAGCCTCGCTTCGACTTGGAACCATTTTGAGTCCTTCTCCACTCAAGAGGAATCCGAGAAATTTGACCTCCTGTTTGTCGAATTCACACTTGTCGATTACCCCCACAAGGTTATTATCTTGTAGGACCTGTAGTATTGTGCCTACGTATTTGTGGTATTCTTCACGAGTTTTCTTGGTGGCGATGAGGATACCGTCAATGCAGCCAACTGTAACGTCATTTTGTCCTCCTAAAAATGGTTGAAGAATACTGTCCATCCAACGTTGAAAAGTAGTTGTGGCGTTGATGAGTCCAAATGGCATGACTGTATATTTGTATGATCCTAATTTCATTCTGAAGGCTGTATTCCATTCATGTTCCTTGGCCATTCAAATCAAATGGTATCCCGACTTCATATCTAACTTCGTCACCCAGATTGTTCCCTTCATTCGACTTTGTAATTTGTACATCAGTGGTAGAGCCATCTTGTCTTTGATCGTCAAATCGTGAAGTCTTCGATAATCGATGCAAAGATGCAGACCTCATCCATTCAGTTTGGGTACAAACAGGATTGGCATTCCAGCTTGTCCCTTGGACGGTTGTATTTTTCCTTCTCTTATCATTTTGTTAATATATTCTTTAAGCAATCTCTCTTCTTCTCGAGAAAACTGATATATAGGTTCCACTTTTTCTTGATCGTCGGATGCTTTTAGGTGAATTTCGTGATCATGAGGGCCGTGAAGGGGTAGCTTTTCAGCTTCGTGAGGGTTAAACAGTAGCATCCACTTATGATTCCGTTCTGGTAACGTTTCTGCTAGTATGTTTGTTGCTGCGAAGCATACTGCACCGATATTGACTACATCATTCTTCCAAATCACTAGTTCGTCGTAAGTAATTTGCCAGTTTGGGTGCATCTTCCGATAATTTTAGCACGTTTGCTCGTACTCCGTAAAGTGGAAACATCAGTACGTAGTACCCTGTACTTTGAATTGTTTCAGATACTATGCAGGTATTAGAACGTCGTAGTCAGCATGCATCAGTACTACCTCGAACATTTCGAGAGTGCGATGGTTTTCAAAAGCTAAACCAAGGGGTATAGTATAAACATTAGGTAACCCAACTGACTTACCGCTAAAATTCTTGGCATTGATATTCTTTTTTCTTCTGACCACTGATATCTTAAAAACCTTAGCACACTGGGGTGATATGGTAAAAGATATCGATCCCAAATCCAGCATGGCCCGAACTGGAAACTGCTGTATCCTTCTAGCGCTGTCAGTGTAGTCCACAAAGAACTGGTATATGGGTCGTTCTCCTATTCTAGTTTTGGGGACTTTGGATACGTGCTTGGTTTTGTAATAAACAAAATCGTCGAAGGTATTTTGTTTCTTGATAGGTGGTTTCTCTTCCGAGGGGGAATGCTTTCGTTTGATAGCCATCCTTTCGACAATAGTTCGGCCACAACAGGTCATTGCAGATAGTGTCGTTCTACCACTTATAGTTGGTTTCTTCGTTTAGTAAATCTTCGAACAGGATAGGTTCCTTGTCGGGAATGATATCCTCTTCATAATGTTCTTTGATTTCGTAGATTGTGGGCAAAGTATCCAATGCTCGACCGATTGTAGTTGGTACCTCTCTGCTGTGATGTTTGCAGTTGCAGATATCCCACTCATCACAACCGATATGCATGCCTTTGTACCTCGTTCAGAAAGAACCGAATACTGAATCGTCAATTGCCAAGCCGCCACCATCAGCTGCAGCTTGGTTCCAGTACGTGTTCTAGGGTGAAACCGTGTCAGGTTGATTCCAGAACAAGGATTCGAGTGGTTCCTCAGATTCAAGTAGTACCCTATCGATGCTTGCGAAGATGTTAAGAGGTTCAGATTCTGAGAGTAAGCAAGGTACTCATGCTAAGTCAAAGAAGTTGATACGTCCGTGATGGTTGGTATCGTATGGTGTCATTGTAGTATTATTGTGATTGTAGTTATTGTGTTGCGTCACTACTGGCCAACAGTTTCATCCCTACTGGAATTCTCAGGGTGACGACCGGAACTAAAATAATAAAGTCTTTCTCCCGCCTAATCACCAATATCCTTCATTCCATCTCGATATTTAACATTGATCTAAACTATCTTGTTGTTCCCATCAATTGTCAGCCTGATTTGAACTTTCCTCACTCTCGATGGATTTCGAATTGGATGATATTTCTCCGTCTAAAGTTTCTTCAACTTCTTCTGCATTTCCAACCATATAATCATCTCCTTCATCCTCCAATTGATCGTATGCCCCGACCTTCATCTTCTGATATGCTTTCAGGTGGCCAAAATTGGCAGTTCCTTTAGACATTTTGATGTCCCGAATGCATTGCATTGTGTTATGTTTTCCCTTTCTATCGGTGGGCCACGTACAGTGTTGATATTTCTTTGCTGCTCTCTGTCGTGCCAGTTCTCCATTGTCAATTCCCTCTGTCAACTGCCGAAATATTTTTCCTTCAGCGTTCGTAAATGGGCTTGGCTTTGAGGTACCCCTATTGTCTGATGGTCACTGTATTCCTTTTTGTTCAAAATATTGTCGATGACTCTGGAATCCGGAACCAAGACCCCTGGGCTTTTGGATCTTGCCCTTATGCTTGTTTATTCGGCTGGACGTACTATCAGTATTTCGAGATTTCCCTATAAATCTGTAATTCTTTTCCATCCCCTGTCAGACTTCAATATTCTTTCCGACATTGATGATAATTTCACACAGTTCATCATGTGTTTTATCTGCCAGGTTGATAAGACTGAGCTGTTTAAAGACTTGTGGTGGTAGCTTGCTCATTAACATTGTTCAATATGCTATCTCCACTATTTTGGCCTTTGCGTTGAGGGTGTCGAACTCTGTAATCATATCCTGAACGTTGCCCCCATACTCTAATTCCGTGATGGCCTTGTATGCTGTTTCCTGTTGGTATTTGTTGTGGAAACGAGCATTAATTGCAGTCCGATATATTGACCAACTGCACTCATGTTTTCCTGCTTGGGCCTCCGCTTCCCACTGCATATGCCAGACTAAGGTAGGTTCCTCAAGTCGACCACGCACATATTGGATCTTCAGACCTGGACGCGTGAAGAGGTGTGACTGATCTCCAATAAATACTTCCATACTCATCCACCACAAATCAACATCCTCAGAAGCCTTTCCCTTGAATTTTGCTCGATCTGACAGCTCAAGCATTGAGTCCCTTTGTTTATCCGGGCGTTGCGTGTTACTGCCTCCCCATCGTTGTGATCCCTGTCTGGACGCATGTCAAGATCCAGATGGTGGAGGTGGTGGTGGATCGCCATCTGTAGCCTCTGGAGGTGGTGGCTTTTCTGAGCCACCGGCTGGCACCTGATTCCCCAAGAGTAGTGCCTCTCCTAATCCTATATCTGTACCTGATCCTCATCTCAAGCCAAATATTTTCCCAACATCGGAATCGTCGATGGGACACACACTGCTATTGCGTCCCTCCGTCTGTTGATGCCATTGTGCAATGTGCTCTCCTGGATCCGAGTGTATGGGTGTAGACCCCGAAACTTTAGCCTTTTCAAATGCCGACGTGAGCCCCGTGTGTTCCTTCCTGAGCTGAGTAAATGTTGCCTCCAACAACTCAAATTCCGTCCATGAAGGAACCTGTTCCTCAATTACCTTCTCAACTCTGGCAATTTTCTCCTGTTGAACTTTCACTGATGCCATCCAAGATGCTACTCTTGCAATTATTGTTCTCACCTGAGTTTCACACCATTCAATTCTTCCTCGTAGAATCCCGAATTCTTCTGTGGCTTCTTTTACCACCCAGTCATTCTGTTATTGGAGTCCACTCATTCCAGTTCTCGTCTCCCTCAGTACTGTGTTCAGTATCTGGATTTGCTCTTCGTGTCCCTCTAGAACTCGTTGTCCCAGAGCTCTGTCTGTCTCCACCTGTTGACTGAAGAGCTGACAACCTAACCGAACATCTTCGAATTGTTCCTCGATTGCTTCCTTCTCACTATTGTACGCCTCGACCAAGCATTGCATTTCCTGATCCAGACGACTGACGTGAGCCTGTACTGAGTTGGTCATTTCCATATCTTCACCTGTCTCCGTAGATTCCAAGTACTGCCTCCTTGATTGCTCATACTGTTCTTGCAGTTTCTTTCCCCATCCTAGTAAGGGCTTCGAGGGCTGTTTGGATTTGGCAATGCCCGATGATGCTGGTGCCAACTGGCCCACCCCGAACGTCAACTTCTACCTGTGACTGGCCATTATGAAGTTGTCGAGTGGGAAATGTAAAGGGTCCTGTGATCTGAGACTGCTCTCGATCCTGTTCTCTTAAAACTCAAATGTGATTGCAAGACTGACAAGCTCCTTTACAGCCTTGTGAACAGTGCTCTGTGCAACAATGTTGTAACGTAGGTCCCTCTAGATGATTTAAATATCGTATTGCACAGCAGCCTCTGTTATTGCAAACCACACAATTGGTAGTCATCAACACTTTTTGGACGTGTCCAAAATATTATACTGTTATGGAGATACTTATCGATAAGTAGGACTGTCTACTCCCTAGGAGTCGTATTGATCCTGAAGATAATCTTCGGAGTTGTCGTAGTCCGAATTGTCCTCGTAATTTTGGACTGGTAAATTGTGATATTCGGAAGGAAGTTCACAGGTATAAAACCAGTGGAAAAAATTCATACTTGATATCGTATAAATGGATGAAGATACTCGCAATACGGTAGTCATATGGAGTAATAGCTCTCTCGTAAAGTGCGTGGTCATAAAGACCAATAGAATCAAGGTTTCGAAGGTAAATTATAGATATATTTGTAAAAAATAAATATTCTGAAAGTAGAAAACAACAATAATATTTTAGTGTCTTGTCCGCTAGTGTATTCTGGCTGTGAGTTGCTGCTAGAGCTTGCTGTTTTGCTTTCCGTGTGCAATGGCGGTTCTTTTATAGAGTGAGTTACTCGTATACTCTCTATGATATCGGTGTTTGTACTAAGATAGCTAAGGCCTCCGATTGTTAGGCTGGTTACTCGATCTCAGCAGGTTGCGCTTCTTTTCTGTTTGACGTTCGGTACTTTGTAAAGTGCGAGACATCTCTGCAGGTTATCCTAATGCTGTCAGGTTTTGCCACGTAACAACTAAGTTCGTTTGCTTTTATTCTGATCTGTATGCTTACACAGAAAACAGGTTTCGGCAACGACTGCTGACGCGTTCATCGAACCATCACTTTCTCTTAGATCTCTTGACTCAATGTTAAATTTAATAGTGCATTGCAGGGATATGGTTACCCTCATAGATTTGCATCGACAACCAGCTGCTGCTATGTCACATATCACACCTCCCATCTCGATGGCTTTTACTCCCATTGCAGGGCGGCGTCTTATATCGGACCAGACCACCTGCGATCTGCTGTTACTCAGAAAGTCGAGCCACACACAAACTCTCAACAGATAGATTTAACTACTGGGGTGCAGTTAATATATGGAGTCTCTAGACTGTATAGTGATTCCCATAGTAAAGTCCCTCTTCCCGAGTTCTGACGTGTGCCTGCTAGAGAGTATAGAGACGTATCCTGCTCTAGCCAGCTGCCCCATATTGCTAATAAGGAAAAGTAGTTCTGATCGAAACAATCATGCACGGCTGACTCGAGAGTCCCCACAATGGTGTGATTGTGCTTCAGCAACTAATGACGTTCCTAACTATCAGGAGCCTAGGTATATAGTAGCATACCACCCTAAGTATTCGAAACTGATGCATCTACCAGCTAAGTGTCGTGACTATCGCTATTCGATCGAGAAGGTGCACTGCCCCTGTACAGTTTAATCATTCCACTTTGCCATTGCTCGGTAGTGAATAGGCACGTACGTCGTACAGGACTTCGTCGCTCAGAGGATGTTACAAACCGCAGGTGTGACATCGACCAACCATAGTGACAGTTTGGCTGAACGCAGATTGCCATAAACATCCTCTGTACCTTGTATACCTGCTAAGAAAAAACCCCTAACATCACCTCCCAGTTTTGAATGTATAATATCTTTTATATTAATGGAGTTGTTGGGAAACAATACTAATGTTTGCACTTTTTTGAGGAGTTTTCAAAAGCCACTCTGACAGTTTAAAAGATATAGAAGATTGTAGATCAGCAGGTAAAAGAACATTGAATTAAACATATTTCAAGTAAATATTACTTTTTAATTATACTTGAACTTATGGATATATAGAAAATTGTGAAGATATTACAGTTTAATACAGCTAACTGTATTAATTATCATTTAGTACAGCCATTGTTTCGTATCAGGTAAATAATTTCTTTCTAATACTGAACAGTACTTGCAATAAGTGATTGCTTATAAAGTAGTATATTTTGAAAATCTATAGTTGCTGTGTCTTAGATAGAATAAACAATCTCTAAGAGTTGAATGGAAGTTACCATTTGCTATACATCAAGATACAAATATTATCATATGTAGGATATATATATGTTATATGCATATCAGATATTGTTGACGCTTCCTCTTCAGCCAAATAGTAGTGTAACTGTACTCTCATACTATATTCAATAAAGAGTATTGAACACATACTTGCAGATGTAGCATTTATTGAATGACAGTGTATTATTTATGATTGCACTTATGATTCAGTCAATCTCAATTTACAGTCATACTCTTGATTCAGGAATTTATTACAACTATATTTACATCTCTACAGGATAGATCTTGAGTATACTCATATCTGATATCCAGATTTTCCTGAAGTAGCTACTTGTATACAATTCGAGGCCTATCTAAAACCAATCCTGTAGCTACTCTCAGAGGTATACTTGGAGTAATACCTGAAGCTAAACTTGGAAATATATATGGAGAGATACTTGGAGCAACTCTTGGAGGTATACCTAGAGCTGGAGTTCATATGTACATGCTGGTGATAATGCAGCCAAGATGGAATGAGGCTGGCTGGAGATGATCAAGAGGTATTAGTTGAAGACTACCTACAATCAATTGAGTTAGAATGGCTGAAGATTATATAATTGGTCTGATTGAGGCTGGTATGAGCTGATCAGACTGTATATCAGTAGATATTATCATGAATAATAAGAATTCTGAAGATTCTCCCAGATTTCCAAGGTTTATAATATCAGTCAGTACAATATTCACTAAGATGATCTTTCTGAAATGTTAATGATGTCACTGAGATATACAATCATGCAGCATAATTACTGAAGTTGCTCTATATACAGAAAGATACTCTTATTGTTATACAACTTTGCTGACTAATCTTGAGGTTTATGAGTTATCTAGACTTCCCAATGCAATTCTTGTTTTACACCTAAATTTGGATTTCACGAAATACACATTATTTCCATTTCACACCATTTATTTTAGTACATTTTTGTTGTATCTAAAGAAATGAATTTTGAGTCGCACTAAATAATTCAATTATAAAATCAAATTGTAAAATATCTACTTTTGAACTTATTTAATAAACTCAAATTAGAAAGATATTGGCAATACCAAATTGTTCCAGATGTATATTCTGTACTCATTGGGTCCAGAAACCTACTAGTTAAAACAAAAGTTGAACATGATAAAATTAATTCTGTTATTTACAAACTATTAATTGTTATCATTTGTAATGTTATGTGGGATTACATGGGCAGATTGTTTTATCAATTTGAGAGGTATTTCGTAACATGATCAAATGTTGAAGTTAGACCTTTGTCAAATGAACTTACCCTGTTGAGACTTTTTCTGAAGAATCAACATACCAGACTGTTGATGGCTCTGACCTGGAATCAATATAGTGTTACCTACTAAAGGAATCTTATCGCTGAACTTATTCTCCTGGCCCAGGAATAGATATTTCAAATGTACTAATATTCTTCTTTGAGTAAATGCAGTGTTTCCTTCCACTTACTAATTTACTCATAGAAATACATGGTAATTTTCTTATCTATTTCTACTTGTACAAAGGTTCAGTGTCTGTCCATGTTATGACCTATATATGTACAGTATCTTGTTGAATATATATCACCGGTAGAGCAGCAGTAGTATGCTGAGTATAGATCATCTTGGCCAGGTAAGCAAATATTTTGTCATTGTTTACAAAGATCAGAATATTGCTAAAGTGTTTCAAACTCAGTACCACAAGTATTTGAAGCTATATTGTAGGTAATTCCTACAATGCAACAAGATCAGAAAGTGTCTGGATAATATAACAAATACTCTATTGATTATGGATCACAGGCAGACTATTTCGTTTTGTATTATCCCTCAGCCAAAGTATATGTGCATTAAGATTGAGATATTGGCATGGAAATGAGTCTCTTCATGTGATCATATACAGAATTGGCTTGGTCACATCATTTGAATTTTATTTATTGTATGTAGAATTTGTATCAATCATATCATGATCTGGAAGCTCAGAGCTAACATCTGATAAGGGGACAAGCTGATAAATATGATATGAAAAGAGAGTTAAGATAGGTATTTTAACAAAGTTAATATCAGATTCCTTACTGAGACCTGTTTGAACTTTGAAGTTGATGGTTTACCATTCTTGTACTGTACGCTATATTTTTGCTGTATTTGACATTAATTTTCAGTCAGATTTCTATTCTCTTTCCAATTTCAAATCTTCTGATAGTTGTTTTCTTAATACCCATGCCATCATTTTTTAGACTTTGCTGTGCAGAAGCAGGTAAATTCTTCTTTCGAGTGGTAATAATTGATAGGATAAACTTCCAGATATCCAATATTTCCATCAGTGTAATTGTGGTACATAGTCATAACATAGAAATAAATCAAGCTTTTAACTCAGAATCTGATATCTCAAAATATTGTCATTATTATAGGCTGGAATCCAATGGACAGGATGCAAATAGTAGCAGAAGTCTTGGACTTTGCATTGTCATCTCCATAACCTGTGATTTTATAACTGCAGTATATGGCATTCTCAATGGTGTAAATTCTCAGTTTAGTGATATTCAATAAATGATATGGTGAAACCGGTCTATCTATTTTTGGTGTTTAAAACATGTAATTATTCAATCCATCAGATAATTCAGGATGCAGAGATAGATACTATTAATCTAATCTGGTACTAGAAGACTTATCCTATCAAGCGACTAAGGTATCCAGCAGACTACCTCAGTTTGCCAAACAGCTCAGTAGTTCAGGTATTGGTGAGCAGTGTTGCTTGCTAATGTTGGCAACAAAGTGGATCAGTTCGTGGTGGATCGAACGATTTAGGGGTTCGTAGCAGATTCTAATTCAGATTTGGTGAAGTTCCAAGGTTCGATTTGAAACTGGATCTGAATTCTACAACTACGAAAGAGAAGAAACAAGCCAGTTCTTGTCCGATCGGCTTGAGTGTTACTTCATATTGAATTGTGTGAAGTTAGCTAGATGATCAATCACAACTCAAACAATTGGAACAAGAACTTGCTTATTTATTATCTTCCGGATTTGTGGGCCGAAATGGTAGGGTTTGATCCAAGTGGCTTGGAAATGATTCAGTTCATCTGAGTCAAATCAGTGCATCAATGGTTCGAACTCCTGACAGTTTAATGCCAATTCTATCTCTTGCTGATTCAATATTATATCTATTGATTTGGGGAATCAATTTTTGTAAGTAGTTGGCAAGATCATCCCATAAACCAGATGAGAAAACCAGGCTACCGAATGAAACTTCTGATAATTCACAAACTTAATATTAACTTGAGCAAATTCAGTGGGGATTGATAATCTCTGAATAGTCAGGTGTTTAAACATATATAATGGGAAAGTAGAACTATATATATCTATTTGAGTTTAATATACAGTTGCTATACTAGTATACATCATCCAGATGTATAAAAATAATCTTGAAGATGATTCATTGAACCTGTGGATCATAATTCTGTTGTTACCTCAATATCTGAATTCTGTCATGTACTTGAAAAGAATAGTTCTGTGCAACTGAAAGAAATACTTTCAAGAAACTGAATTTCATTATTGGTTTGCACTGCTTAGATAAACGAATAGTTTTGAAGTTTCAATATACAGGCTATTCCTACCTATTGCCAGAATACATTGTAAGGTGAGTCTTATCAAAGTGACTGGAATGGGAACAATAGTACAGGCAATTGGCTTTAAATTTTACATATATTTAGTTAGCTTGGACGTGAAAGCTATGCATATGAAAGAGCAGAAAAAACTACACACCTGTTGATTCTACTAATAGTCTCCAGTATGGACTTCAGAATATATTTGTTCACTCAATTTGTTATGATCATGACTTGGTACATATACCATATGGTCTTTATAAGCCAGTTGTCAGAGGACAAACTCAGTAGAAGTGATCAGGTCATGATGAAACAATCGGATGTTTCAACAAATATGTCCTGCATTAAGATGTTTGGAGGATACCTTGCAGGTTATCCATGTTGGCAGTCGGAGGACACATGGAATTTCGCTGATTCTTGTGAATAGTAGGTGAGAAGATACAAGAAAATAATCAGTATCAAGGTTCATAATACTATCAACTGCAGTCTTCCTAATTCAGCTCTTAACTATCTATTTAGCAATTTGATACTGCCTTTAACTTGAAAAAGCACTCAAACGTGTACATTGCATATCTATTAGAAGAAACACAATATCAAATGCCTTTTCTGATTGCTGGACCTCTCGACTCTCAGATTGAAGTTCTGTTAAATTTCAAGTCGATAGCTGTACCACTTCAGTCAATTGTTGATTATTTGTCTTGTCGCTTGAGGTTGATCCAATGTTGTAATCATTCAGCATCTTCACAGCATGTATTTCATAATCAGCAGCAATACCCAGTTGTGTGAACTTTCATATTGGAATAATTACATTATTGACAATATTGCCTTCATCAGAAAGTATGTTTTGAAGAGTTGTACCAACTCTTTCTCCATGAAAAGGTCATAGAAATGTAAAGAAGAATCTTTCATGGATATATAGACTTGACCACAAAACATGTATGTTTTTCAATTATTGTGGGATACTCTGATACTATAGTGGCTTTAGAGTCTGAGTATACATATTTGTTTTCCAGTTGAAAAATCACCTCGGTGAAATAAAAGCATCATATCTATATCCAATTGATCCATCTTATGAGTATTGAATCTCAGGTCAAGTTGATTTCTTTTTCTTACTGTTCAGATTACAGAACATCTCACCAACCTATCAACCTCTTACAGACAATAATTTCTTGATGACAATATCACTTGAGCTGATCTACAGCATTGAAAAAGAATAAAAGTGCAGGATTCTGCTTGTTCAGATGGAGAGATTTGTAATTTATATGCCTCTCATCTGATGGTTACTTCCAAAGAAAATCATGATAGGAACTTATATACCATGCAGTCAAATATAGTAAAGTATCTACTATCATCAGGTCAAAATATATCTATGCTCTAGAATACAAGGATGAGAAGCTCTAGTACTGTTTACCTGATCATATAAGTATCTTGAGCATTGTAATGAGTATCTCACTCATAATTACACTCTCATTCACATTCCCAGATTCCTTGAAGCCAGTCAACATGAAGTAAGATATTGTGATACTAAAGTTGTTCAAGATGAAGTCATGTGTGGATAGGATGGTCAAATATATATATCTCCCATCTCTCACCTGAAATTACATCATATTCTCAAGCCTTATTCTTCTGCTAATTATACTCTCTTATATTCAAACTTCTAATCTTTCTTTCCAGCCATAACTTCACTGTCTGAATGTCAAACTCACTTGCCCAATTGCTCCAAACAATTTATATTCTAACAACTTTATAAGTATACTCCGAGTATTGGTTGTTCATATCAACAGCTATGTGTATCATCTGAAAGATAACTCCCACAAATATTCAACATTGGTTCAAGGTTAGTGGGATGTAGAATACCCAGTGGGTTATGAAGATCCTTGCTATTGAGAAAATCAGAACTACTGCTGAACAGAGTAACAACAAGATCAGAAACCTAATCCCAGTATATAATCTTATCAAAGATATTGATGGTAAAAAAGACATAGGGGACAAAGAATAGATAGGATTTCTTGTATACCTCATGCTGATAATGGAGGAATTGACTCATCACATGGATACATTCAAGTATTACAAAACAGGTACACAGATACATGGCATCATACAATTCATGATCACCTTTGATTTATATTTCTAGAGGCCTCTCCGATTAGTCCAGATAGCTGTCCTCTTTAATATGACTGAAAAGTTAAATAAACATGCTCTTTCACTTTAAATGAAGTCTCATGCCTCTTTATGGTTTGTCTAACATGTGGTCAGCTGATGATGATAATGAATCTTACTCTTCAACTCAGTACAAATACTGATGAACTACTGGGAAGGTCTCTGCCTCAATGGCTCCATAAAACTTTCAATTACTGTTGCATATATCTCTTCTGAAATAGATGAGATGCAAGATGGATATAGTGTTGCATATGTATATTCTCCAGAGGACTATTGTCTTGTCATCATGATGAATTGCTTCGTTTTGTCAATCTCCTTGAGTGATTTGATGTAGTCACTAATGCTGTCAATCCTGAATTTGATAACAACAATCTGGATTATCAGGATAGTTACAGTAGAGTAAGATAGAGTTTCGAGGGCTACAATAAAGGATAAGGTTTCAAGTTTCCCTGATAATTAAATACTGAGCGGAAGGCTTGTCCAAGTAAGTCATGTGACTGATCCATTCCTATATATTGTAGATCACTAGAACCCATCAGATCCTGCGTTGCTGGAATCACTAATATCAAGATTTTCAACCTTTGTAGATCAATTAGAGATTAATCCTGAGGATCCAGATATTTCTGTATACGACATTGACATAGAAGAGAATAGCGAGCATATAGCCTTCAAGGATAAGCCCCGATCTCTCTCATTGAGCTGGGCAAACCTAAATCAGGTAGACATCCTTATTGACAGAGTATAATATGTCAGGAGTGGATACTAAAATCAATTCAAGCAAAGGCTGATGGTTTGTATACTGACTTGCCAAATACTGATATTGATGAGTTGAAGATTGCCTGGATCAATGATAATCATTACATTCGAAATTTTCTATTATCTGGATCAATTCCTCTGTTGAAGAAAAAGTAGATTGTTTCTCACAACAAATGACTTATCCATTGATAACTTCTTCAGACTGCTTTGAGCAACAGTGATAGTGATAATCCATATGTTGAGGTTTTTGGTCATATTTTCAGGTTTTTGGTTTATTCCTGTTGTTGGAATTTGTTCTGTTATTGCTTTTGCATTAGATATTTTTCTGGTCTGGGTTAATGGTTAGTTGGATTCAATGTGTAATGTTTGAAATTTGATGGTATTTTTGATCTTTTGATTATGTATTGATATTTTTACTAACTGTTATGCAATTAATGATAGAGATTCATATCATTTGAAGGTTTTGACTAGTGTTGATAAAGAAGTGGATTAGTTCATAGTGGATCGAACTTAGGATGAGTTCGATCCGATTTCAATCTGAGATTGGACTTGCACCTTAAACTGAATCCCAGAACTGCGATGAAATAGCAGTAAGCAAGTTCTTGTCTGATCGGTGTGTTGATTGATTTATGTTGTAGTATATGAGGTTAGCTATACAATGAATTACATATTGAGCTATATTGGATAAGAACTCGCTTACTTATTGTTGTTCATAATAATAGACATCAAGCGTGAAATGTGAGGTAAATAACATCTCGAGAATTCAGTTCGCATGAACGAAATCGGTTCGTCAATAATACGAACTTCCGACGGTTTATTGGTAATATTAGATTCGACATACGTTTTGTTTGATCTATACTCCGATCTGAAATGAATGTAGCTATAGAAACTGCTTATCTGTATAAAGCAGATATCTGGCCTTAGTGTAGTGGTGGCCATGCAGTTTACTTGTATCTATATGTTAGGTACATACATGCAACCTGATTGGTCGAATTGATAGACATCTAAGTGTCAAACTAAAGTAGTCCTTGTATGAGTGTTATTGTGCTGCAGTAATTATCTTGCCTATATGATACCTTAGGTATCACCATTAGTAAGTTCTTTGCTGTGATAAGTGAATTATATGACGTTTCAAAGATATCCTTCCACATATTCACAAAATCATATGTACAAAATACAAAGTAATTCTTTATTGAGGAATGAAACTGCACAATATGTTGGGGCTGACAGACTGGATTCATCATTTATGGACTGAATTCGTCCACTCAACCAATAGTTCCATACGATATAGAGCAGTTACAGTAGCTGATATATATTGGAAAGTAGCTCGATGTTATTCAGCTCACCGACTTCTTATTTAATACTAAGTGATAATATTATTTTGAATACATTCTTCACAAGTAGATTGCAAAATTTGAATTTAAAAGGTGTAATTAAGACAGATAAATTCATCTATGCAATGAACAAGTTTTTCATTCACTTGCTATTTTTCTTTTGCCCATATGTATCACTTTATTCTCACACATAAATTATTCTTATTCATACTCAGTTATAATGGCTTAAAACTGTACTGATTCCGCACAACAAGTCGAACTACCACTAAGATGAAGAAACTCAACACAACTATGGCTAGTATTGGCAACAAACCGTTGGACATTCGTACCATTGGCAAACCAGTGCGGTTCGAGCGAAGCGGATCCTTTCCAAGCTATTTCCATCAAACCCGACCATTTCGGCCCACAACTGCAAACAAATATAATTAAGCAAGTTCTTTTCCATCGTTTCGATTTTTAGTTCCTCGTGTAGCTATCATCAAGAGTACCAAGATGAACTAAAAATCAAGCCGATCGGACAAGAACTCATGTACCTATTGTCGGTCAACAATTGATGGTTTACGAACCGGTTTGTGGCAAATCTCGAAACTTTGCCAAACCTCGGATCAAATCTGTACTGAACCCCACCTCAGTTCGATCCACGACGAACCAATCCGCTTCGTTGCCAACGCTACAACTATCCTTTTCACCCGTACTGTGTCACCCCTACAGAATCGTTTATGATGAACATTTATACCAATGTGTGGAGTATTCAAACGCAGTCAATCTTTCTCCTCCTCCTCCTCCTCCTCGCTCTATCTCCTATGTAGAAATTGTTGATTCGTACAAAGTATAGTCACATCACATTGAAGATATCCAATGTTTCATCTCACATGTAGTACCTTCATCATCATCTCTCTGGAATCAACCCTCACAGGAGTATCTGATAATACTATCTGTACAGGTACCAAATTTTGTCACTATACTAATATGAACTGACTATCTGGGAGAGGAGGCTCCTACCAGATAGCAAGGATTCTGTAATACACTCCTGTCTCAATGAGTAATTCACATATAATACCAATATTTTTCGCTTCAACATACTCTTAAACTATATAAAGCAAGTTTGTATTCCAGTTGGATAGATTATTCGGAGAAGTCATGAAATATGAACTCATATTTGACATATATACATTGATTCTGGAAAGCTTTGCATTTACAGAACAAACATATATTCTGTATATCACAGGAAAGATTCTCCATTTGACAGAAAATACAATCATTAACGTTACACTGTTTAAGGATCCTGGGCTAACAATTCGATCCACTACTATATGTCTGATGGCACACATGCTTCAACAGTATTAGCCCAAGAGATGTTGGCATGGAATATACACAACAATAGTTGGCAAGAGTAGGTACTTGACTTCATCATGTCTCTGAATTACTGACAAATGGTACTTATTCAAAATTGGTGCAGTGTACAGTATGTTGGTCCATAAGTCGAAACAGAGTATTCAGTCACTTTATGGGTTCAAAATTCAGCCTGAAAATAAGGTGGCAAGAATGATAGATTGGCTTTTGGAGAATTATAGGTTCACCTGCACCATTGTGAATAATGATACATGTTGTCTTTGATTCAAAATGTAACTTACTATACTAATAGCTGATATTTCATTAAGACATTCATGTCCACTTCGCTTCTTCTGAAATAATAAACCTCATCTACAGCACCTACTTGGGTGGAATCAGACAACTTGAAAATACTGATAGACAGACGATCAGTCTGATCTATCAGATATTTGTTATACTTACTGAATTGATACTTTGATATGCTTTGTTTGAGTATATGGCATGAATCTACATACCTTCTTGAAATTTATCACCAACTGCTTAGGCTGCATGAATGTTTCCTTTCACTTCTCAGATCGAATCTAACATAAGTGAGGTAGTAGCCTTCAACCATTTTAAAGATAACTTCCTGCCATCTTAGGTCTAAGTGCAGGTGAAACAGATCTCCAACATATATGTGTCAATTTGCACAAAGTGGAAGGTGTATAGTTGTGGAGAGAAAATATACATTATTGGTTGGAATGACCAGCCTGATCACTATGAAGATTTCTTTATTTGAATCTTCAATGATCTTGGGACCACTAACAAGGAATTTGCATACCTGCACAAGCTTACTGTGCTGGCCAAGCTATTATTGTTTCAAGATACTGAGTCCACTCTGAATTCAGGTTTTGCTGATGTTTCTACAGGTGATACTGATACAGCGATTGGAAACAATAAAGACACTTCTCTCAATGATCGTACCCTGCTTTCGAATGACAATGTGGATATATCACTTACTAATGACCACATTTGATACCTATTGACATTGCTGGTACTGCTGTTGCAGGTACTGCTGTAGCTGGTGCTGGATTCTCTTGTTGTTGTCATTCCTGCTCGTGTGAATTTATAATCTGCTGTTACACCTCACATGTTACATACTACTAGATACAGCCTTTGCGGAGTCACCAACAATCTCTCGACAATTGCAGGATTAGGATGGTACAAGTGCCATCTCTGTACATCATTGAATATCCACATGATATCACTCGATTCGGTTATCACAATCAATGAAATCAGACAGGCTGATATGCTGTCAATCACACCAATGATAAGGACCAAAGGATGATTACTAGATCGATATGCTACTAGCTCATGCCACTGATAATGCGAAGACAGCTGATAGATAGTAGATATGAAGGAACCTGAGTTTACATCATAGCTGATGAAGCCATTGATGTCGCTCACAATCGAATGGATACCATTCAGCAAGATGTTATGCGATTGAAAGGATACGATAGGTCCAGACCACTATGGTCTGAAAGACTGAGGTCAGTAGGGACTCAATTCGTCTGAGTAGAAGATCTAAGGGGAAAGATACAGAAGGTCTGGCAGAGCGGTGAGAGATATGAAAGGGTATTGGTGGTAAGAGTGGTTAGGTAGAGAAGCTCATGAGGAAAGCGTAGATAGAAGTAATTGTTAGAACGAGAGGAAAGAGATAGAAAGATCTGTGGAATTTCTGAGGACAGATGGATAAGCATCTTGATGAGGAGAATAAACCTTAACAATATTTGCATTGGAAAGCTAAATATATGTCTTGAATCTTCTTAGTGACTTTTATATACTGAGTGAATCTTCATAACTTTCATCGCAAGCAAGTCCTGAAAAAAGTAAGGATACTTCTTGTACTGGTACACCTGAGGTGATGCTTCAGGTATTACATTATATTGTTAGCAGAAACACACTTCTGTTGAAGCTATCTTTCTACCCTCCAAGCGGTCAAAGGTTCTTGATACTTAACCCTCTTGAAAGTGTTTTACTATTCCGGATATTGACTTCTACATCTCACAGGAACAATATTGGTATCAAGAACCATATTTCGACCTTTATACCTGCTGGGAAAGGGATTCCCTTCCTAAAGGAAGACATAAGTATGAGCATATATGTGAAGAGTACTACATCCAGTTAGTATTAGCAGTCACTATCTATCGATCAAAGATGGAACTCCTGTATGTCGTACACCTTCAAAAACTGCAATCCCTCACCTACCGCAAGATTATTATCTTGCTAGCCCTGATCCAAGCCATCATCCTCTCAGACTTCTGAATACCCAACACACCAGTCTATGAGCTATCTGTACAGTTACAACAAGAGGCAGATGCTAGACTCCTTGTTGATTTGGACATCGATTTGGAGTCCATCTTCAGAACTTGAAGCTGGTACAACAGAACCTTTCAAGTGCAAATTTGGATCATAATTTGAACAATGACAGATACTGGATGTAACATGATAATGTAGGAAGTAGTGACATTGATACGAAGAGAAAGTGCATTGGTGGTATCAGGAGATAAAGGGAAAGAAGTAACCTATTATGAACCCATTGTATACAGTGATATACCTGATTGGGTGGTCTTCTTGATAAATAGCATTTAGGAAGAATCGAACCGAATAGATGTATTGATCATGCAGACTCAGACAAGCAACATTAAAATCAGAGAGATCCTTCTTAAGTTGGTCAAAGCATACGAAGGCCTAGTGTATAGGCAAAATAACATTTATGATGCTGTTGCTTCAGGAGTCGATAACCTGCAGAGGGTGTTGATAGAACATTACTCAGACATTATAGTCCAGTTCCAGGTATTTGCGGCCAATATGAGTACTGCAATTGCCATTGTGAAAGTACAGTCTTCTATAGTATATGATGAGTTATGTCTGGTGCTTGGGAAGAAAATACAGTGCTCAACAGCAGTGTGGACCTCTCTCTCTGGCATGTTGGAAAAGAGGGAAAGAGCCCAACAAATACTTGCCCTCCAAGTACACAATCAAACGGAAGAATTAACTAGTGTCAAGCGAACAGCCAATGAAGAGACTAAGAGAGTAACTCAACTCAAGAAGAAGGCTCACGCTGAGAAGAAGCAGTGAGAAAGTGATATCACGAAGACTCAAAGGGATATCGAAAAGAAGTTTGGGAATTTACAAGGACCTTGATGACTAGGCTATCAGACGAAACCACCAAGCAATCTATCAAGTCCACAGGAAGGTCTGTCCTTGAACATCAGGAAGGAGACAACACATGAAGTGACGAAGTGTTCCACCTTCGTTACTGTATAGGTACAAAAGGTGAAGGATATTGGTTCAAAGAGGCTCTTACTCCCGACTCTGAGGGAGTTCTGCTGTACTCAGGAGGTTCTGGTTCAGAATCCGACTTCTCTGGCTCCAGTGATAAGGAAGGATGTGACAAAGGAGGTGACAGAGGAGGTGGTAGAGATGGTGGAAGCGGTGGAAGCGAAGGTGGTGGAGGGGGCGGAGGACCTGGAGGAGCCGGAGATGGTGGGGGAGGTGGAAGGGGAGAATGTGTTAGAGGAAGCTCACTTCCAAGCCAGATCCCATAACATCCGTTCGGAAAAACAGATAATGGTATGCAGCCTCCCAACCCTTGAATACCAGCAAGACCTACCAGGAAAGTTAAAATTAATATGCCTCCACGGTTAAAGGGAGAAAAGAAACACCCCAAGGAAATATATCGAAGGTGGATTTGATCAGTAGAAAGGTATCTATAGTATCACCGCGACGTATTCCATGATGATATCGACAATATCTTTTAGGTTGGTGGGCTTCTGGAAGACTAGTCCCCAGCTTGGTATGATAACTGTGAAGAAGACATGAAGAAGTTCTTTCAGGTTGATAACTGGAAGTCATGTATGAGCACTATGGAAGAAATGTGCATCGACTAGCAAGAGGAAGAGAAGTCCTGACTGAACATGAACAATATAAAGTACTCTGGAGATATTGTGGATTATTTGACGAAGATAGAAACCCTCAACTTCTGACTGTACCTTAGTAGAACCTCCTATATTCATTCCCTGAAAAAAGGAATGTAAGAAGATATTTTGGATTGAATGTGAACTGCTGAAGTACCACCCAAAGATGATACAGACTTCATTGAGTTAATGAGGTGAGTGGGTGTATTGTATGAGGATCGGTTGGCAGAAAAGAATAGGTCTCACCAGAACTGTGATAATTTCAAGACAAGAAGGGGAACAAGTGGAAGAGGGATGAGCACCAGGAGAAGGATAAGAACCAGGAAAAGAATCCAGAGAAAGACAAAGGTTCTGATTCCCAGAAACTCCGAACTGAGAAGAAGGGATCTAAGTCTATTCACACTGATAAGGCTGAAGCCCTGAAGGGTATTCCTGAAAGTCTGCTCGAGGTAAGAGCCAAACACAATGAATGCAGGTGTTGTGGATTATCTGATCATGATCAATGGTTTTTCTGCAAGAATCCCACCAAGACTGCATCTAGCAAGAAGATCAAGAACATCAAGAACAAGAAGGAAACTCTGAAGCAGGAGACTATAGCTGCCAGTTCGAAGATCAGACAAAGGAATTTGGCTGATAGGATTACAGCGTCTGGAACTTATGCAGCCTTAAGAAGGTTGTATGAGATAGACTCTGATGGTATGAAAATAGACGGTTGAGAGATAATGGGTTTCTTATATCTTTTCTTAGATCTATGATTGCAGTCTTTTCTTTCAGGTATAAATACCCATGGTTGTTGTATCTTGAGTTTAGTGTTAATGAGAAATGACTTCTTTTCTGTTAAAGAAAGGATACCTGAGGAGGGGTTCAGTACTAGAAATATAATAGTCATATTGTACCCAGAACCAAACATGTGACTATCGTATTATCTTCGAAACAAACCAAATACCCTTACACCCCTTACCTCACTGAAACCACAACTCTTTACAGTTAGAGCTGTGTCAAAAGGCAGTTCATCATAGTCTTTACATGAAAAGAAGGTAAATGCAAGGCCTTGAATGAAGTATCACAACCTGGATCAAAGACAATGAATCAACTACCACCTGAATCAAAGAACGCGAAACAACTATCACCTAAACCAAAGACTGGTTCAAGATCTACAGTACACATGTTCGTATCGTTCAAGGACAATAAGAAACTCCCTGTCAGGGTTCTATTATAAACAGGGTGTGAAACACCTATAATGTCGAAACGGTAGACTGAGTCTAGTGGTGTTCCATTAGTAACTCGAACAGAATCAAGGACAGTCGAATATTGTAATGATGAGATTGTAGAAGGTGCTGGCTGGCAGTATACCTTTCCAATTTCTCTGCTGAATGAAAGTTATTATACTGACAATACCATCGAAATCGGATCTATAGAATCATTGACTGATATTATGTTTCCTTACTGGTAGATCGTCAAGTATGGAGAACTCAAAGGATCTACAGAAGAAGGTGTTAAGGTTCAATTTACATCGAAACAATGTCACCAGCACTGCACAAAGGTGGCAGTTAGGATATTCTCGATTGAATATTATCATGATATCCTCTAGTTTGGTACTGATCCACGATGGATCGGGATTATCAGATTTATGCATGTTAACACAGTAAACGAAATTGAAGTTGATTGGATTGAGCTGATTTTATGGTACTATCAAGACTTCCAATCAGTATATAATGGGCAAACCAAGAACACTCTACCACCACATCGATCGTTTGAACAGTCAATCGATTTAAAAGATGGGGAGCAGACTCCGTAGGGTCACAGTCATACTGTCTCTGAGAAGGAACTTTCAGTCATTAAAAATTATCAAAAGGAAATGCTCGACTCAGAAAAGATTCGTCCAAGCAAATTACCCACTGTAGCACCTATACTCTTTGTTCCAAAATCTAATGGAAGGGATTTGAGTGTATGTGTGGATTATAGAGGACTCGACTGCATCACGATTATGAACTAGTACTCTGTACCACTAATGAACATATTTAGAGATACGGTCCATGGCTGCAAGAGTTCATTAGGAAGATGGACATAAAGACTCATTATAATCTTTTTCGGATTAAGCCAGGTAGTGAGTGGAAAATAGTATTTCGTACGAGATATGGATAATTTGAGGGTCTGATTAAGTCCTTTCGAAAGGTAAAAGTGCAGGCTTCATTCCATTATATGATGAACGAGATTCTGAGAGAACTAATAGATCATAGAGTGGTAGTTTATATAGATGATATACTCATTTGTACCAAGGATGAAGAAGAGTATGTACGATTGACAAGAGAAATCCTTTGTAGGTTGCAAGTAAAGAACTTGGCTATAGCTCCTGATAAGTGCAAATGGCATCAGAAGGAAGTTGAGAGTCTTGGACATATCATATCAGGAGAAGGTGTCAGTATGGCTGAAAACAAAGTTGATACTATTGTATAATGGGAAATACCAGAATCAGAAAAGGATGTTCAGTCGATCCTAGGATTTGCCAACTTCTATCGACACTTCATCAAGAACTTTTCGAGGATTTGCAATCTCTTGATAGATTTAACCAAAGAAACTGGTAAGAAATTCGATTGGGAAGCAAACCCACATCATCAGCAAGCCCTTGATCTGTTGAAGAAGTATTTTACTGAGGTATCAATCCTTCATCACTTTGAGCCTGTACATCCCATTGTGATCGAGACTGATATCAGCGATGTCGCTATTGGAGAAGTGCTTTCCCAAGTTATCGATCGATGACTATACCCTATGGCTTATCATTCTTGGAAAATGGAAAAAGCAGAGTTTAACTATAAGATCCATGATAAGGAGATGTTATCAGTAGTATCTTCCTTTAAGGAGTGGAGATGTTCTCTCGAAGATGCAGCACATCCAATCAGTTTATTTACTGATCACGAGAAGTTTGAATATTGTTCACCAGCACTAAGATTCTGAATCGAAGACAAGCCTATTGGGCACAGGAATTGGCTGGTTATGATATCAAGATATTGTACAGACCAGGTAATGTAAATGGAAAACTTGATGTATTATCTAGGCGTTCGGAGTACTACCCAACAAAGGGGAGAGGTAGTGGTGAACAAAACAAAAACCAACCAATTTACCGCATTTTAAGACCTGATCAGCTGGTAACTGACAAAGGGAAAACAGTTCAGATGACAGTAGCGAAGTTACAAGGTGAACAGATTATTATTTCTTCTACAAAGTTTAGATCAATTCAAGTAGTCAAGTTCAATTCGTAGTTGCTTGAGATAGTAGTACGTGCTGCAAACAATGATGCTGCATGGCAGGAATAGTATATCACAACAATTGAAGGCAGTCCAAGTGCTGACATCTCATTCGAAAATGAAGCCCTTTATAACAAAAGCAGGCTGTGGATCCCAGACAATCTACAGTTGGAAAAGCAAATACTCAAAGGGCAACATGATTCAAAGGTAGCTGGACATATGGGACAGGACCAGACAATTGAGCTGGTTGGAAGGAACTTCTTGTGGTCAGAGATGGAGAAATTTATCGAGGACTATGTCTGCTCATACGCTGAATGTCAGAAGAACAAGGCAGCTTGCCATGCTTGCTATGGACTTCTACAATCCCTTGAATTTGCATATCACGCATGGAATTCAATTTATATGCATTGTATCATCGATTTATCATTGTCAGATGGCTGTTCATCTGTATGGCGTATCATTGACAGATTCACGAAGATGGCACACTTCATACCACTGAACGATGATGAGAAGAAAGATACAAACCTGGTCATGATCTTCCTGAAAGAAGTATAGCGGTTTCATGGCCTACGTACAGAACTACTGCAAATACGTGCCGGATAACTGGTCAGAGATGTTACCAATGACAGAGTAGGCCTATAAAACTCTCTAACTAGCACAACTGGCATGTCACCTTTCTTTGCAACAACAGATTCAGACTACTGAGGTTCGAAGGACTGATGTCAGTAGAGACTCTTTTAATCTAAGTAGAAGATCTAAGTGGAAAGATACGGAAGGGCTGGCAGAGCAGTGAAGGATTGGAAATGGTATTGGTGTGAAGAGTAGTTAGGTAGAGAAGCTCAAGAGGAAAGCATAGATAGATGTAATTATTAGAACGAGAGGAAAGAGGTATAAAGACCTCTTGAATCTCTGAGGGTAGAAGGACAAGCATCTTGATTAGGAGAATAAGCCTTAACAATATACACTTTGGAAAGCCAAACATCTTTATCTTGAATCTCCTTAGTGACTTTCACATCCTGAACGAATCTTCATAACTTCTATCGCAAGCAAGACCTGAAAGTAGTAAGGATACTACTTGCACTGATAAACGTGAGGTGACGCTTCCGGTGTTACATCTATCTGTTTATAATTCTGTTGTTGCTGCTGCTGTTGTTGTTGTTGAACTTTCTGTTGTGATAACTGGAGCTAAATTTCTCAGGTCATTATTTCTGCTTCTGATGACATATATTCTATTTGTATTTATTGTTGCTGTTATTGCTGCTGTTGATGTTATTGATATTGCTGCGGATGTTCTTCCCTCTTTGATTGGTTTTTGCTTGTAACTACGTATAATCTGTTTGTTATTATTAAACCATTCTTGGGAGATTTTAATGGATGATGGAGTTAAATTGAATTAAAACATTTTACATTTTGGCAATCATGAGAACTATTGTATTATAAAATCTTGAGGCTTTGATTGATCAAATAAGAACGAGCAGAGGCTATATAATGTAATGAGAAGTACGAGTATTTCAACTGCTATGGATTTTGTATTGACCTTTGTAATATTAAGCTTGTAAAGTGTAATAATATTATTATCGCAGTAGAGAATGTCATTGATTAGTCTTGGCAACAAATCGTTGGAAGTTCGTACCATTGACGAACCGGTTCAGTTCAAGCTAAACAGATTCTTGCCAACCCATTTGCCTTAAGTCCTATCATTTTGTCCCACAACTGCAAATGGCAATAAGCAAGCAAGTTCCTGTCCAAAGACTCGAATTTTAATTTTTCTTATAGCTAGCTTCACGCACTATAATATGAACTAAACATCAAGCTCATTCGATAACAACTCGCTTGCTTATTGTTGTATGTAATTGTGGGATTAGATTTGATATTCAATTTGAAACCTGCAGTTTGAGTTGGACCTCATATCAAATCCAGCTTGAACTCCACATCGGTTCGACCCACCACAAACCGAACTGCTTCGTTGTCAACCAAAATAATAATTGGGAGATGTACAAATTGAACATGAACTTTAGAATTACATATCGAGGTTCAGAAGGTTAACTGCCTGGATAATAGTTGATAAATACTTTGTAATAAATCACAGCAGGTTTTGTATGAGAAGTATCTACGATAAAGAAGAGACGAGAATGGTTGTGATATTGGACAATTTGGATATTGATGATATGTTGGTAAATGTTTCATGTAGAGTTGATAAAACTTGCGAAAAGAAGGTCAGGTGATTCAGATACTGTAAAGTTATTATAAATATTTATCAATGCGTGCGACTGACCATATTGCCAGGCCAGGATTTTGGAAACTCAAATTTCATAATTGTGTTTTTATACTCGACAATATCAGAGAGCTCAGTAACATATGTTTTGTTTTTTCTGATGTTAATTATTGGTTGTATTTCAATAGCCTTTACAAAACTTGTGTTTGTACTTAATTCTGATGGGAAACATCAAGATTACCAGGACTTTTCAATCACAACTGTAGATATTGTATCAGGTTTTCTATTTGCAATACATGGTAGATATGTTGTTCTGAAATCAGATCCTGCCAATACTTGTATACAGTAAAGTTGTCCCTGATTGAACATCATTGTAGTATTAAACTAGTAAAGAATATTACAATTGGTAAATATTCAAATTATATGGATGCCATCTTCAAGTCATCATTTTCATACCCTACTGGCAAAACTATTTCTAATATTATCTTATGCAGAATTGTACAATTTATACTGCCATGAACTATTTTCCAGGAATGGCAAGCAACATGGTTAACATATCTATTAACAACTTCTGACAGGAGTATATATAATGAAACATTCCTGGTATCAGAGTTGATTACAATCAACATCATTGATCTGAAGTATCTCAATACAAGTCTCTTTCTAAACTATTTGATAAGAATTTTAATTGATACTTCCAATCTACTGTTCCATTTGTTTTATTGTCTTATACACTTGATTATATTTATCAAACAGTTGTATAACTATATAATATCTGAAGCATCACCTCAGATTTACTAGTACAATAAGTATCAATAAACAATTCTTAACCTGCTTATGATGAATATTATCTAAATGTTTAT
This sequence comes from Wilcoxina mikolae CBS 423.85, assembly GCA_014904905.1. NCBI lineage: Eukaryota > Fungi > Ascomycota > Pezizomycetes > Pezizales > Pyronemataceae > Wilcoxina > Wilcoxina mikolae. The sequence goes on from MU122308.1 coordinate 74,441, forward strand.
AATATGAAAATCACTTGAAAATCGAAGTTGGGAAGATAGACATTCCAAATAATTATGATTCAGACATGTTCACTTCATCAATAATGATGCGTTTCTATTTTTGAATTATCTACAGGACTGTATAATACTTTCTGCCCTGTATATCAATTACATCAGTCTTTGAATGATACAAGAGCTGCTCTTTCTAATCACCTCTGGGGAAATATACTTTCTTGAATAAAACTCCAATTCTCAAGCTTTCGGATACATTGTACCTCTATAACTATGTATTCTACATTAGTAAATATTAATTTCTTTTTTCTTTCAAATTTTCTGTTTCTCTAAATATTTCTTTAACCAATTTAAAATATTCTAAGTATTTGAAATATTGTTTCAAATTTACTCCATAAGACTTTTGGAAACTTCTGAAGATTCTGGATTGAAACATATAAATCTTGAATCGTGATAGAATTTTCAGGGTAATTCATGAAAGTTATCGATACACTTGGATATATCTGAAGGAAAAATTATATTTTGCTGTTTTATATGAATGAATAGTATACATCATACGATTAGAAATTCAGACCTGTATCCTTAAACCCATGATCTTCATACCAACAGTATTCTTTCAGGAGAGTTCTGGCTTATGTTTTAGAAGTAGCATACAAGTAAGTATCTGAAGTCTACGATATACCTCAATCTCCAGAAGTTCTGCTCTGAATAATATCATTGAAGTACTTCAATTCAATCCATTGGTACCATAAGTTCAAATCAATACCAACTACTAGTCTTTGTTTCATATCCGTAGCAAAAATAATCACATTGATTTCTATTGCAAATCACCTATGAGTTCAGGTCAACAAGTAAGAACAAGTAATTCACGAATAAGGTGAACTGACAGTGTATACAATGAATAGTAACAATCAAATTAGAAGGTTAGATGATCCAATAATTGTTTATGATCCAATACCAATAGAATACTACCTAGCAAAATAGTTTTCTGATCCAGTGATATCACAATAGCTTTAAAAGGTATACAAGAATAGTTATCGTATACATGAAATCACTAAACATTCTCAACAGATATGAATTATTTCCACTTTATAATAGTATTGATTTTATTCTCCAATATACTGATACCACTTTCTGACAATATTTATTCAAAACATTCACCTGATCCCTGACTTTACTGATACTGACAAGGTATGATAGTCAAGTTATAGTATTGCAATTGATTGACAACTACTATTATTAGTAGAATATTCTCTACTCCGTCTTGAGAATAAATATTTATGTCTTCAATATCTTCTAATACTCAATGATCGATTAGACCTTGCAAGATCTTATTTATTATATCTTCAAATATTGTAGGTACTGAAGACAAACCAACAGGAATCACAATGTATTTATTATGTCTATATCTCATTGAGCATCCTGTTTTCTATTCACCTCCTAATCTGATACTTATTGAATAATAATGTACCTTTAGAACAATATTTATAACAATTTTAGAGCATTCAAAAGGATCTTTAAGTACATTCATATCAGGTTAAGAGTATCTGTATATAATTACAATATAGTTAAATTCTGTCCCATTCATACATAATAATCAGTCTCATTTATATATTTTGGGAATGAATAGTATTGGTTGACTTACTTGTAACTTTCTTGGTTGCATCTTGCTGTAGGAGAGTATTGACTTAAGATCTTCTTTGATGACTGGAACCTACTTCCCTGAGAGTATGTAGAAGTATCTCTATGGAGGTTGTTTGAAATCCTGCAAATTGATTGAATAATCTAGACAGGAATGTGTATAAAGAACCTTGATATTCACACTATTGTAAACTGATTAATAGTCCCTCTATGGATATGGAATCTACTTAGTTCAATTGAATTCCATTTTGCCAGCTGTATCTATTAATATTGAATTACTAATCTCAATACACTTGGTGTATGTATTGAATTTTAAAATAGATTTATTAAGTTTGATTGGGAAAGTATATAGTTCTGTCTTGATGTAGTGTTGTTCACAGTACTTACATGAGATGTTAACCTTCCCATTGTATTTGGTAATAAAGTATAATGTTTTATTATTGACAATGGACCTGTCAGGTAATACTTTATCAAACACACACTGTACAAGTCCAATATTGAAGATTTCTATTGTATCATAATATCATACTATATATTAACTGGAAATATATCCTGTCAGCCTATGTTTTATACTTCTTTGCAATATATATTGTAAGCTGACTCAGACTGGAATCGTGCAACCACAGATAGACTCTGCTGCCTGATCCATTAGTTGATAATTAGATATATATTACACAAAATATCAAGGCAAACGCTCATAGGAATATTGGTCCAGTGTCTACAAATACCCTAAATAAGTAGTGTTGGCAACAAACCATCAGAAGTTTATACCATTGATGAACCGGTTTGGTTGGAGCGAAGCGGATCCTTACCAAGCCATTCGCCTCATACTCCACCATTTCTGCCAATAACTGTGAACAAAATTATGTAAGCGAGTTCTTGTCTGATGGGCCTAATGTTCAGTTCATCTTGTAGCACACCTCACACGCTATAAGATGAACAATATATCGAGCTGATCGGATAGGATCTCGCTTACCGATATTTGATCTGCAGTTGTGGGATTCGGATGGAAGATTGAGTCAAACCTTGGAACTTCGTCAAATCTCTGATTGGATCTGCTTCGAACTCCGCCTCAGTTCTATCCATCACGAACTGATTCACTTTATTGCTAATAATATATATAAGTAAAATAGATTGGGTTCCTTTTTGTGGTTTAGAAGATATTTATGTGATCTTCATCAGCATAGATCACTGGCTATCAGTGATAGCATTGTATTTCCAACGTGTCAAGAATTTACGACAGTACTGATCGTTAGGAATGTATTGAAAACAAATCATTGATTATAAACATTGTAACAATATATCTGAATTCTAAAACCATAGTTGTGAATGATTTGTTGATACTATGTGATCAACACTTATATTAGGTATCATTTCTTTAACAGCAGGATAGTAAGTTGTTATTCAATTATCACAATCAAACTCAACAATTAAATAAATATATATACCTTTAAACAATTTGGAGCTATCTATATCGAAAGATATGGAAAGATTAGTATACTTAAATGTCAATCCATTAATAATAAATCTATAAAGAAAAGAAATTAAAAATCCAATGTCTCTTACTCATCATGATCCAGACAATTAAAATCAACCTTATTCTGCAGTCGTGAAACTTTGTTGGCTGCAAACAAAATCTTTTACTCTATATAGTTGTTCTATTTAACTTCATACTAACATTTCACTACTTCTTACATTACAGTACCTTTCTTAGACTTCTTTCCCTTCTTCTTACTCAAAGAAAGATCGATACTATTTTTAGAGAATAATTAATGATGGTCAGTAGATTCAAACAATTTTGACTTGCTGTATGTGATCTGTTCTTTCAATATAGACTCCAGAATACCTTTTGAGACTTATTCCATTTGCATGCAATCTATGTGTCCAGGTGTATTGACTGTTCCTGGAGGTGCATTGAGGTCCTAATATGTCTGTAATGATAGCAATTACCTTTACATATTACTAGACATCAATTCAATACTTGATATTGTAATTACAACTTCCTGTCCAATAAGGATCATATATTTAATAACGTTCTATATCACTGTACTATATACTTAATTGTTCTTTATGCAATGTATTCTTTATCTGCCTAATGAAATTGCATGGAACATTGTATACAGTATTAACAATACAGTATACTCTTGAACAATGATATATAGCTTTGAATATATTACCATACAATTTGCTTATCATAAGATGTAGAATCAGGTCCTGTGATGTCCAGTTTCTGAGCTGAAGGATGTAAATTCCCTCTTTAATAAGATATTAAACTTTCCCGAAACATATAATATATATAAATAAAGTTTGCAATATTGATATGACTGTTCCTTATTCACTCCTGATGTTCGAACATTGACTAAATGACTTGTTCTGGAATGATGTTTGCTGTTCACACAATATTTCCAGTACTGACAAGTAGTAATAACTGTAATATATTCTTGCATACATGATTGTCCTACTATATAATGTTGCGATATACTTTCAGATATTCTTTCATTGCCAACCTATATCACTCGAACAGATACTAGCTGAAATGTATTTTCACTGTATGGATGAATGATCAGCAGCCCTGAATATATCCAGTATACAGTATGGTACATAACCCTAGAGTTTCTTTTATGGTACCTCTTGCTCCTTCTCATGGAGAAAATTCTGAATCTATATCCAGTCATGATAGCAGGTTTCAGAATAGTATTGTGGATAGACACTGCATGTGTACTTCTGAACTAAATATTTGTATTGTATTTTACAGAATTCAACTATCAGCCAATGGAAATAGCTGCAATACCTGTCAAGAAATTGTCTATATTGTTGTTGATAATCTTTGAGTGCAATTAATAATGAATGGTACAGTATAAACCATTTTGAATGTAATCAATGAGTGTTTTCAAGAGGTCTGGAAAGTGCTTATTTTTCTTTGGGCCTTTGTGCTGAAGCTGTCAAATTGAACTCAACAGACAACATTCAGGAATTATCTCCATTGTTACTTCCATTGAATAATGGAAGCCACTTACTTTGCTTTCATCTATATCTTGATGAAATGTAAGTAATCCGATTGTTCAAGCTGATTGCTAGATAAGTATCAATCGTAAATAGTTTTTCCTTTAGTAGAATTACAATGTGATGAGAATCTTACAGACATACCAATCTACATGATCACTTTATCTCTTTTGCAATAGTGTCTACCTCTACAGACAAATCTAAATGTATAGGTGTATTTACCGAGATACTTACCTTTATACTACTATTAGTTTTCAGTGATCAGATATATTTCACTGACGGGATCACATATTTGACCCCTCACTACATGTATACAACATACAAACAAAGTGAAAAACAAACAATTATACACCAACAATGCCTCCAAAGAAGTCATCTTCAACTTAACTATATGTTACTGACCATTGGAAGTGTGCAGAGATTGTGCAGGGATCAGATCAGCTGGGATTATAACCCTATCACTGTAATAAAGGAGTTCATTTTCAAATAAGATATATAAGCTTGAATAATCTTTTATTGCTAAGACTTACTGTTTCTACCATATAACATCGTTTTGTACTACTTTGATATCCGCTTCTAACAGCTACAAATGATTCTTGACTACTTTGCTTGATCTCAACTGTTCAGAAGTAATCATGATTTGTTTGGCTTGCAGTATTACTGGATAGAATACAATCATCCCACCTTGAGTTGATATCAGCTGATTGGACCATGATATGGTAAAGAGATTGATTGTTATTGTCTCTAGAAAACATTGCCCCAATTTGGATATAGTACTCTGAATTTCAGGACAATGTATTTAGCTTTCCATATGCATTGCCTGAAGATTAGAATTTCTTGATATAATATTTAGTGTTGGTAACTAAGTGGATCAGTTTGTGGTGGATCGAATCGAGCCGAAGTTCGAAGCGGATTCGATCTGAGGTTTGATTAAGTTTCGAGGTTCAACTCAAACTTCGAACCGAATCCCATAAGTACGAATGATGATAGGTAAGCCATTTCCTGTCCAATTGACTCAAAGTTTAGTTCATCGTGTAGCTAACCTCATGCACTTCGAAACAAACTAAACTTCTAGCCCATCTAACAAGACACTGCATACTTATTATCATTCGATATTGCAGCCAATATGGTGGGTTTGAGGTGAATGGCTCGGCAAGGATTCAGTTGGTATGAACGAGATCGGTTCGTCAATGGTACGAACTTCCGATAGTTCATTACCAATACCAATCATGTCCTATGAACTCCTAGTTTCAGATGACCAGACTCTGATTAATAATCTTTGAAGTGGTAAAGTATTTTAGCTAGTTGTGATTGGTAGATATACTTCTCGTATGGGCAATCTCTTTGCAATATCTTCCCAACTTCATGATGATACATACTACCAATAGCATCTATAAATATTCAATTCCATAATTGATCCTTATTTTATTCTTCTTCTGTGAATAGAATATAATGGAGTACAGCAGATCAATAACAACCTGCAAGAAAACACTATTGATTGCAATACTACTAGTATCAGTTTCAATCACTTCATATCTGTCTGGTTTGAACTACACTAATATAGATATCTGAAGAAACTACGTCTTAAATATTTCGAATTATTCATATATGAAATTCCACACATATACTTCTATCCGTTGGGTGAAATTACTTAATAGCTTGCAGATCTTGGAGAAAACTTTATTGAACTGATATTCCAAGTTGGAAAATGTAAGAAACAATTCCATATCATTTACAGATTGTAGTCATTCCCACTTAAGAATTGTATGAATTGTATTCTCAAATGTACTAAAATCTTCTCCAAAACTTATATGTCCCAGTAATTCAACTTCCTCCTAATACCACTCAGATATATCAGGTGGAATAGGCAGATTTAGTGTTGCCAATGAACTATCAGAAGTTCGTAATGTAGACGAACCGGTTCGTTCGAGTGAAATGGATCCTTGCCAAGCCATTCATTTCAAACGCTATATTTTCAGCTCACAACTGCAAAGGAAAATAAATCAGTGAGTTCTTTTCCGATCAGCTTGATGTTTAGTTCACCTTTCAGCACGTGAAGATAGCTAATCGATAAAGTTAACATCGAGCCAATCAGTCAAGAAGTCAATTATTTATATTTGTTCGCAGTTATGGAATTTCTTTCGAAGTGCAAGATGAACCTTGAAACTTCGCCAAACCTCAGATTGAATCCGCTTTGAACTCCAGCTCAGTTCGATCTGCCACCAATCCATCTACTTCATTGCCAATACTAGTCAGATTGTATCTCTGCAACAGCTTGAATCTGTGTCTTTTTCAGCATATATATTCTTCCTTATCAGCATTATAGATATGAATATCATTTACATATACAAACTCTATGATGATGGCTCACCATCTTTCAAATTGATTGCATTATCAAAAGATTCATCATAAGGTAGAGTATTAGCTGTCTTACCATTTTATACTATCTGATAGCCTCTGTACTATAATGGCAGTCACTATATCCAACCGATCTAACCAACAGCATTCACATGGATCAAGTCAATCATCCTTTTGAATTTAGTATCTGTACATAATTTCAGAATTTATTTACATTATTGAATCAAGAGAGTTTTGCCAGCTACCTTTGTACAATACTGATTACAATACTTCCTTGCAAATTGCATGTCATTGATTTCTTTGTAGCTTTCCGCAGTACTCCATTTATACCAATCAATAGGTAAGATAAAATCATATATGATGACAATTCTACCAGTTTTCTTTGAAAGGTCTCTTTAATACAATTGTTTTCATATAGCTGAGTGACTGAAATGGTATATTGCGATTCCATATCTTCTAATATTTGACTATTGAATATCTAGACAATGTTTGGCTCTGAGTGAATCACAATAGGAACAATATATTGCTTATTATATTCCCTGCACATGATTGGAAGTCAACTGCAGACAATATGGTCGGCAAATATTCTTTGTACCACCTCGAAGGTAGAGATTGTAACTGGTGGTATTAAAGTAGTTTCATATCTCTTGATTTCTGTATTTTTGCTGAAAGAGGCTTATGTTATGGTGGTACTTGAAGTTCAAATAACTAATACAATATGTTATTCACTTTATACTTTATCCAGGGAAGACCTTCTGGAAAACAATCCTCAGCTGTCATCGGCCTCAATCCTCCAGCATGTATGACGGCTATATACAATTCCTAGTGATCTTGAGAGTACTCCTCTTTGTGGTCTTTCTTATAGGAAGAAAAGATACCAAAGTCGCACAATCAATCAAATCAAAATACACCTTGTAGTACTTTACAAGCTTGTAATTAATTTTGACTTTTTGTGTAAAGTTCTGTTCAAGGATGTCCTGTTTGATGCATACCAAACAGCTCAAGAGAAGATTGAACTTGTAAGGAGTCATATAAATGTTTGATTGGATTGTGGTTGAGATAAAAACTTAAAATAATATTTCAAGTTTATATTCACTGGAGAGTTCTGACTATATTGATGCTAGAGCTTGTCCACTAAAATACCAAAGTATTGGAAATCTCTTTTGAGATTTATGATATCCAACTGATCTCCTAGTCCCCAATAATATTGCAAATTTGAACAATAGGTTTTGATCAGTGATCATAAGTATAGAGTCTGATCCCAGATAACTAAAAATGTTCAATCTTTTATATTGATATTATCGGCATAAGTACAGGTTGTAATCTGATAACCTGATGCATCTCACAAGGTTATTCTCTTCATATATGGCTTTGCCACTGTACAACATTTCCTCAGCAACTCCCAACTATTGGATATTATAATCACATCACTGACAACCTGATCAGTTGATACTTCAATTTGAATTTCTCGTCACAATACTGATCGGATGGTATGGTAACTCATATCATATTTGATCCAGGGGTATAAATATTTTAGGAGGTAGCATACCAGTATATTGCTATGTAGTGTTCAAAATCGCAATAGATGATAACAAAAGCCATTCACTAGGGTCACTGTCATCTGACATATAGGGCAACAATGTTGATTCTTGCAATACATGTAGGCTGAAGGACATCAGTCTGGACGATCACATTGAGAGGACTGCTAATGCATTTCACCAAGAGCCTCAAAGTAGCTTGCCAGATACTAGGATTGATATCGTTTCCTGGTTTTTGAATGCTCTCCCATAGGTGTACATAGTACACTCTCCTTCCTGTGATTGGAGTTGGTGGTTCTGGTCAAAGGCTTATCATGCAACCGATCTGCCGATCCTTATCAGGAATATATCCCTGTCCCCAGGTATATTAGTTATACCTGGATGTTAGTGGTTCACCTGGAGTACCTGAAATACCGGTAGGCAGGATAACATGTCAGTCTGCGATGAGACGATGTGAGGCAGTGCAAAATCAACTCCTGGCAGTAGGTATTCACACTGTCGCATATTTCTCTGAAAAGAGCGTTGGTCGGCTTAATATACTGTGTTACACGTCTGGTCAGTACAATTCCATGGTACTTAGTGCTCGGTGGCAATACTGCTCTGGGCATTGTAATGACGATGCTATAAACCACATATTATACTATATGGTTATTTTTCATGCAGAACTTCTTTGCTTGTATCCATGTCTTGGCTGGACACAAGCAACTTTAAGGTCTGACTATCACAAAGTAATGTTTATTAAGTCTATTTATAATTCTCAACAGCTTACAATTCTAAACACCATTTATACCCTGTTCACCACTGTATTCAACTAGTCTTCCAGCATATAAAAAATATCGTTGCAGGTCACTTGGTCTAAATGAATATTGACTATCCATCCTTTTTTCTTCGACTTCGATGAAATGGTCTCCTCTGGAATTAAATGAGCAGCACCCACAATATATCTTGTACTAATAACTGCATATGGACCTCCAGAAGATGGTTTCACTATCCTGACTAGCTGCTATGCACATTCTGGCATTCTACCATTGGCAAGCTTCATCACTTCAACCTTTGCAAGTCAAAAAGTTTTCATACTGCACGAATGGACAACTTGTAGCTTGAATAGATGAAGTGTATGGTACGGTACATGTCCTTGTAGTACCTTGTGAGACAGCTACTGCCCCTCCTTTGGTTGCGAAGTTTGAACTCTTACCCAGTCATTGCAGGCAGCCCCAGAATACCATCATTTAACTCCAGTATATCTGAGGTTCTGAATGATATTCTTGTTATGCATGTTCCGTGATTCTACTTCCAATCTATTGTAAATTGTAGTAGCACTACATAAAAGATCATCCAAATCGATATTAACCTGCTTGGAGCGTAAGAAATGACTGGTGGTATCATATAGACCATTTCGGAGGACATGGTTACTGATTGCTTTCAAGAGGCCTTGAAAGTCCTTGACTTTCTATTTTCCTTTGGAGTGTAGCAGAGATATAAACCTCAATGAACGATGTCTACTACTAGAGGTTGCTTCCACCTTGACTTCCATAGTCACTCGTTTACCATTCCATGCATTGCATTTAGCCTTTTTGACAGCAAATACATCACTCCGAAGGTAGTATTTCATTATCTGTGTATAGTAATCAGCCATCTTGTTGGAGGCATTAAACACGTCCTTAATATGCTTCCGCTGAGAACTTTCTCCGAACTCCGTCGACCACTGTTCAAGCGAACCATACCATTTTATCTGCTCTCGAAATTGCTGCATAAGATGTATCTTGGTAAAGTTGAAATCGCTATCCTCTCCAATATTTTCGGCCATATCTCTATCAATAATACATTACAAGACATCGTGAATGCGCTGTCAAAAGGCCACTGTTTTCTTCCTGTTTTCCTTGGAATTCAACTCGACATCCCACTTGATATACAATTCTGTATGTCTCTCTTTAGTCTCTGCTGCAAGTCGCTTACCAGGCCTGAATTGTTGAAACACATCCTTAAAATCATGAAAGTGACGTAGAATATTGTCCATAAGGTCTAGCATCTCGTCATCGTAAGTGTCATACTGGCAATATATATAGACCTCAATAAGAGATTGAGAGCCCTCATTTGTACAGTCAGAAATTCTGTTCTGAGGGAGGCTTGGGTTCCGCAGAGCATTGCATACGACATCTACAAGGAATGATGTCATCATCTTGATTTCTCCTCTGTTCCAATGTGAAATCTCCTCATATGCACATCTTGGCTTCGTCATATCAAGATATGCGGGTGCAGAGAGCCATAAATCATTCAACTTGTCAAGCAGCCTATACTGCTTGAGAAATTCGTGAAGCCATGTCAGGAGGTACTTCAACATTCCAATTTGTATTGGGTAGAGTAGATCAGGCTTGGCGAGATTGCTTGCAATACAATCGAAATACCTTAAGATGTCGAAACCAGAATTAATATTATGGAGTTCAAAATTGGTGATGCTTAGGGATGTACCTGAAACTGGGAGTATACGATAAATATTATGATCTCGGAGATTGTGTCGCTCATGTCTGCGGGGTAGATTTCACATTTTCGGGAAGGGGCATTCACACTAGTAGCATACACTATTTCTGATGATGAGAAGGACACTGTACTTGGGGTAATCGACTATCCATGCAGTCAGTATCGAATAACAATACCTGAGGTTGTCATCGATACAGCGGGTATAGAAAGTATAGGTTTCAAAATTGAGTAGTGGTTGTAACACATGTTGCAGCAGGTTCTGAGTTACCATTCAGTTATGCTCCCTCTGAGAATCTCTTCTTTTGAGGGGGATATCGCGTATTGTGATGGGAATGGGCACAATGGTAACCAACAATACCCTGTGCATTGTGTGCTTCATTCATGCTGCTGAAGATAGGTTGCCAAATGTCATATATATCGGCTATGCCTTCTTGTCGCCAGAGATGTTTATGAGGTGGATGCCATCAGACATGAATATCATTGGCACCAGCATATCACCAACAGGCAGAATTGTCTATACAATTGTGGGACTTGTAAAGGGTATACTAAGAACGAAGCTTATCTGCTTATCCCACTACCAGTCCCCAGTATGCAACTGGTTTTAAATACGGTACCCAGTATCATTGAAGCAATGTATTGGTATATATATACGTTGTTTATTGTATGCTGGCAGCCGGAGTAGCTATTTTGCACACTCTATAAGATCACTGTACCAAAACTCAATTGCATCAGGATTCTGCACATTCCATGCCATCTGGAACATAGCTTTCTTCCAGTGATTATGGCCAAGTCAATCCTTCACTGAGTCAATTATATGTCGGAGGTTGTAATTCGATTTCAGAGAATTACGCACACACTCTTTAAGGCTATAGATTCCCTTCTGGAAGTTGTCAAGGACGTTGGCGGGAAGACCTATTGATGTGATCAGCTTTGTGAAATTGTATTCCTCCTCACTGACAAATCGATGTAGGGGTGATCTAAGCACCTTTCAGAATTGTACTCAGCATTGTACTCATCATCAGTCGGAATGTACGTGACAGAGACTCCCATTTTGGAATATGAGAAACTTTTTGTATTTGAGTCAAATTTGGATGATCCTGGAGAAGAAGACGTGGGCAACTGAGGAAACATATCTGCATCATGAATGTGGTCATGGTTGGCATGAAAACCACTGTGAGAATAGTCGACGTATCGTTGAGAGTTGTTTCAAATGTGATCAGGATACGTGGAGTCTCTCTGCGCCTCAAGAAGTTGGGCGCGATATTCAGGATGGTTGCTGATGATGTATTTGTAGAGCCACAGGTCAGACTTGTAACGATTGAAGCAAATATGGCAAAAATGATTCAGAGTTAATATTGGAGCCTTGGTACGCGTAGTGTAGACAATGCTGAGGGCTGTATGTGTAGTTGACAGTCTATTTTGAGCGGTGCCATGCATGGGTCATTACAATGCAGGGATTGTGAAATTTAGTCGCATTGTGTACAATACTCACAGAGCTGTATATTAAATGCGAAGACCCTGGAATATACTGCAGATACAGTGTATCACAAATTATTCACAGCCAGAACCTAATTTGATACTAATGGCAATACAAATATGATAACGAATCAATGGAATTGCTTGTTTACTTACTTTTTTTATGTTTGATTGAACAGATATTACAAAGTATGGACTAAAACTTGTGCTTTCACTTGTTTCGTGTACCAAGACACGAATTGAGAGTTCATGATACCACTGCACAGAATCAATTGGTGGTATCTAGAGAGATATATACACTGCCAGAGATGCCGGTAACACATCTCTTATTTCATTGGCAGAATCTGACTGTTTGTTATACTATACTGCATCATTGTGTTGGAATCCGATGTCACTGCCATATGATAGGAACTCAAACTGACAGACTCTGATGCATTGACCCAACATTTGCATGACAGGTGTATGCAAAATGCTCAAGAAGTAGTTCACAAAATACTCATATTCATATAAAACATGCGGTGCATCTTTCAGGCCATATGAGAAATCCTAATAGCATCTCATATCCAAAGAATCTCCTTTTCAAGTATGATGTTTGATATCAACAACTGTTTCAACTCTTCTGCAAGCCACTTCACACCATTCCAGTATCCTGATGGTCTGTTCTAAATTTACTATACACTGCTCTACACTTCCTCTATTTTCATTCTTCTCCATTATCTCGATCTACTCCATCTTTACCTATTTACCACTCCATCGTCATTTTTAGACACATTAACCCTGACCCTGACCGACCCCTCAAACTCCTTAAATACAGCTCAGAATATTGCAATGCCACTCAAAAAGATCCCATCTACCCCCTCCAAAACTGATATAATTACGGGCACTCTCTACCTAGATGGATTCTCGAAGCAGTTCATGGCCGAGCACATTCAGATCCTTATGGAGATATATGTTATTCATGGTGTGAAGGATAATGGCTCGATTGACTTGATGTATGATATCCTGCTTTTGGATCCAGTCACAACAAGGTACTGTGCACAGTTTCAGGGGATATAGAAGTATCGGACATCGGCTCAACTATGATATATGGAATGGTGGAGTGGGTTTCAAGTGTTTCTCTGAGACTGTATCGATACAACTCGGGTGTAGATGAACAAATATCACAAAGAAAACCCACCTTTCCCTACCGATATCAACACCGATACCGATACCAACTCGGAAGACTCTGACGACTGTGATAATCCCAAATGTGGCAATGACATGCGAAGAAAGACACCTGGTATTTCGAGAAACCAAAGCTGCAGCCACCCTACCACAAACGTGCAATGCCACCAACCATCATTGCTTCTACCCTCCAGAAGAAACCAAAACTCAATCACATCTCTACCAATACTGTTCCGTCCGGCCCAACACTTATGTACCCCTTCTGGATTGTATAGTTGACCCTGAAAGCTACGACCCAGAAAGCTACGAGTATTGGGACGACATTTTTGTTCAGTACAGATCGAATCGATGGCATCACTCATGAGTTGGGAAGCTCACCACAATGGATGTACACCATAATGTGAGTAGCCTATATCCTGCCAGAGACATCAGTTGTATTCTTGGGTGTCTAGTTAAGCCTGGCAAAATCTTTCTGCAGCAATGGAATGTGACTCAACTCAATAGCAACAACTCAGTATCAAGCTTCTTTTCAGTTACAGCTTACCACCCTCTCATCTTTGTGGCTATTCTGAAGGCAATAGCAGTTACGCCTCCAAGGATTGCAAGAGCCACTCCACTACCACCACCACCACCACCACCACCACCACCACCACCATTACCATTACCACCACCACCACCACCACCACTATCTCTACCACCACAACGACAATCGTCTCCTTAGGAAAGACCTGGTGACTCCGATCAGGCAGAGAGCCTCACACCTGCTCGCAGGTTCGTTCCAATAAATCACTCGGCAATGACACAACTGGAGGTGACTGCTACTCACCACATCGAGTGTGCCTCTCTTCAAGATGTGTTATGGTCTGTGCTGGAAGAGTCAATGAGTGTCAGAGTTGCACAAATGGTGGAGACAGCATACATTGTAGAGGTGACATCACGAGCTGTGGTCGAGTTTCAGCAACAGTGGGAGGCAAGGTTGCAAATGGCTGGGGATTTGGTGGCAGAGGAGGAGGCAATATGTGACGTATCGTCAGTATCGGTAGCTGTTGACCAGTTGTCAAAGTCTGTGGCAATTGGTATCCACCAAGAAATCAATGCCGGTATGAGCTTCACACAGCTCGAGACATCACATTAGACTCCACCATGAATGGGTCAGCGATTTGAGTGATGGTATTTGGTACGTCCAACTGTTCTGTACATTACTAGCATACCGACATATGTAGATTCACATTTGGGGGTTCGGTTAGATTCGGTTTTTGCATATCCTCTTTGGGTCGGGTGGAGTCGTTATTATATTTTACAAAGATTGTGTTAGTCTTGTTTGGATTTTGTTGGCATTAATGGTATTTAATTGACTAATCGTACATGATACTTTCGTGACAAGCTAATACAAAGGCATTTGAATCTTCTTCTTTATGAGAATACCTTTATGCACAATGCTCAGGGACGTGTCAGTTATTTCTTACACTGCATTACCCTTCATCTACCTCGTAACTGCACTCTTTTCCTGCATTTTTGACATTCCTACCTTCTTAAAATGATCCGAACAACAAAGTCACTGTACAAGGCCGTATCCTCAATTCCAAAATCTATACTGGCCACTCCTAGAACCCCAATACCATATACAGTAAACGGATGTAAGAGGAAACTCACTTTGCAGTCTAACAAGCAGACGCGAAAGCGGACAAAGGCTACAGCCTCGTATATCTCTGCCCCCGCCAAATCAAGTATCCAAATCCATGTCACCAGCACCCAGTGCCATTTCCAACATCGGTATTCGTTCAGCGACAAATCTTAGTCACCTCCACAGTCCACACCCATCATCATTGTCTTCACAACTCATCCTATCTTCTCCGCTGAGGACACCGTCAAGTCTGTCGATCAGCAGTAAAAGAAATGGCAGTCGAAGTATCCTTACACCAGTTCACCTTCGAGTTCCTGGTATACTGGAGACAATACGTCACCTGTTAGAGAAGCAACTGCTGAGCGAGACACCATGTCCAACTGAAACTTAGTTTCTGCTAATAGCATATACGATTCCGAGAGTATTAGTTATCCACTAACATATTGTTTCGAATACAATGTCAGTAGACCATTCGCGGCCGAAGGCATGCAGGCTAGAAGGAGTCAATATTAGCTTCTAGAAACATCAGAAGTAGTGTCTTAAGATAGTTAGATATCTCTCAGAATTGCATTCTCACTGACTAACCGCCCATATATCAGATCAAAAACAGTTGCACTGCAGTCAGTTCGCATATAATAAAGAAGTCCTGTGAGTATGTAGGGAGACTATACAACTTGTACTATTTCAATGATGATGAGCGCTGCATATATATTGATCTCATTCTTTCAGATTATACATTCATTGTACGCCAATGCGATCGTTCTAATGAATCTGATATTAGTTCAATCTGATGTGAGTTCTGTCTGAAACTTGTAACATCGCTACCACTATCAGGAATAAGCTAGCTACTCTCTTACCGAGGTGATTCCACGATTTCTGTATATACATTTCTTCCAACGAATGTGCAAAAGCGGCAAGTATTTGGAGGGCTTCCATGACTGAATTCACAAACAGACACCCCAGGTACTCATTTTGTTAATATATACTGCATTTCATCACGCACAGACAGAGTGGCAAGGAAATAGAGGTTTAGTTCCAACAAAGGTTGAAATTGATAACTTATAAATCCAATGCAACAGGGCCGAATGGAAGTACTACTTCAATCGAGATAAAGATGATGGTATGTATGTCCTTCACAATGCATGCCATCGCACTAACATTTATTTTGCAGAGACTTACACTGATCGCATAAATATTTGGAACGATCTTCCATCTCCATTGAGATAGAAGGCAATCCAATTCATAAGGGCGACTCTCAACAACCTCATTCTACACGAGAAAGGAGCCAATAATATCCACTTGTTGCTAAGCCTTGTCCAGTGGTATTAAACAAGACTGTGATGGACAACCTGATGATGGAGCCAGACATTGAGATTTCAATCATTTCTGCAATCCATATTCCCATTGCTAAAAATTTGTCTTTCGATTCTGGGGATGGGATTAATGATGGCAACAATGATAGCGACAACGAGCATGATGACATTCACTGTATCAGGAGTCGTACTCAGCGACATCATGATCTTCAGCTGGATGATGATAAGGTCAGGTATATAAGGATGAGGAAAAGGATGAGGATGAGGATGAGGATGAAAATGTGGAAGAGTACAAGGATGTAGAGTCAGAGTCGGTAGATGATTGCAAAGGAGAGAGTAGTTAAGAGGATGTGCTGCAAGCTGCTGCGCTGGATAGCATGGGTTTACAATGGGATACTGAATATATTAAGCCTTAATAACACATATGTACACTTACATCTGTACACTGAATCTGTTGTCCGAGATATGAATGCAATATAAGGTATTGTATAAATGTCACATGCTGTAAACATTGCATTATATCATGGTGCACATTGTACTCATACTTTACATGAGTAGTGTTGTGAATCAAGAAGTGTATACACTGCATGCATGAGTCAGTACGAATTATGTACGCTCTATAACTATGTCAGTAAGGCATGGTATATCAGGAGGTGCAAGTGCAATGGCAGAGGTTGTGTATACGAACGTGCAGTGTCACTCAATGATGAGGCTCAAGAGATTTTGTCTGAAGCGACCAATACACCCTAAACGTTCCGGCATCTGCAGTTCGACTTGGTTTGTTTCCCAATGCTCACATTCGCTATGGTCCAAACATCCCAAATGAGATGGAATCTGATACACCTATTGGTCTGATCAATTGAGAAAGTTTTTAATAATCAGATCAGTTTCTACAGTTACAAAATGAACAATCAGATCTGAATGTACATATAACTCAGTGCTAACATAGTGAATGGATGTTATCAAACAGGATTTCAAATATTCCTGATTTGTATTACTAGCTCCTGGACTACTAATACTGGCTATTCGAAGACCCTAATACCTTTGATACGATGTTTGTAGAATATTCAACAATGATCACCTGAATCCCTATATTTAGACCTGCAACAGTTGGTCTCTACCTCTATTAATGATTCAGAAATACCTTTAAGGACCTTGTCCATATCCTGATCAATAGGGGTTGATCTCTATTTTCCAATTTGAAATTTCTTGTATTTCATACCCTGAGTCCTTGTGTCTGTCCGTACCTTGATTGTTTTTATTAGTCTTTAATTTGTTGTTCTTCTGATCATGATTAATTATATTATTACCATAATAATAATCATTCTTTGGTTATTGATATTGTTCTTTTACCTGATCAAACTCCTCAAACAACATGTGAAATTCCATATCATCTCTGGTATTGATTCGTCATGTGGACATTCAGTCCTTTGTTCTCCCTGTATCTCCATTTCATATGCTCTCTGATCATGTAATTCACATAAAGCAAACTTTAAAAATGTGAGCTTCTATTTGCATTATATAATTGTTGATATTTGCAATATATTCCTGTTTGTCTATATTTCTGGTGTTAGGGGTTTTCCCTTAGCAGGTGTATGAGGTACGAAGGATGTCCATGGCAATCTGTATTCGGCCACCTGTCACTATGGCTGATCGATGCTACACCCACAGTTATCCTATCCATTGAGCGACGAAGTCTTTCACGGCATATGAGCCTGTCCAATACCGAGTCCTGGCAAAGCGGAATGATCAACCCGTACGTGGGCAAGTGCACCTTCTAGATCGAACAGCGATAGTCACGACACTTAGCTGGCAAAGGTATCAGTTCCGAACACTTAGGGACGTATGCTACTATATGCCTAGGCCCCCGATAGTTAGAAACGTCATGGGTTGCCAACGTACTATCACGCCATTGTGTGGACTTTCGGATCAGCCGTGCATGATAGTTTCGACCAGAACTACTTCACCTTATCAGCAATATGGGACAACCGGCTAGATCGGAGTACGCCTCTACACTCTCCGGTAGGCACACGTCAGAGCTCGAGAAGCAGGACTTTACTATAGGGATAAGTATACAAGTCTCGGGACTCCATATGTTAACTGCGCCCCGGTAGTTAAATCTACCTGTTGAGAGCTTGTGTGTGGGTCGACTTCCCGAGTAACGGCAGATCGCAGGTGGTCTGGTCCGATATAAGCTGCAGCCCTTCAATGGAAGTAAAAGCCAGCGAGATGGGAGGTGCGATACGTGGCATAGCAGCGGCTGGTCGCCGATGCAAGTCTATGAGGGTAAACATATCCCTGCAACCCACTATCCGATTTAATATTGAGTCAAGAGATCTAAAAGGAAGTGATGGTTCGATGAATACATCAGCGGTCGTTGCCGAAACCTGTTTTCTGCATAAGCATACAGACCAGAAGAAAAGCAAATGGGCTTAGTTGCTATGTGGCAAAACCTGGCAGCATGAGGATAATCTACAGGGATGCTTCGCACTTTAGAAAGTACCGAACGTCAAACGGAAAAGTAGTGTAACCTACCGAGATCGAGTAACCAGCCTAACGATCGGAGGCCATAGCTATCTTAGTACAAACACTGAAGTCATAGAGAGTATACGAGTAACTCGCTCTATAAAAGAACCACCTTTGCACCCGCAAAGTAAAACAGCAAGCTCTAGCAGCAATCCACAGTCAGAACACACCAGCGGACAAGACACTAAAATATTATTGTTGTTTTCTACTTCAAGAATATTTATTTTTATAATATACTTTATGAATTTTCGAGATCTTGATTCTGTCGTCCTTTACCCTCATGCTCTGTACGAACGGACCATAACTCCATATGACTTCCGTATAGCGAGTATCTTTATTCAGACGTACGACATCGAGTACGAATATTTTCATTGGTTTTATACCCGTAAACTTCCCTCCGAGTACCATAACCTTCCAGTCGAAGACTACAAAGTCCAATCCGACTACGACAACTCTGAAAACTACCTTCAAGATACATACGACTTGTAAGGAAGTAGGCGGCCATACATAATCGATAAGTATCCCCGTAACATCTGGAGTTTTGAAATTTTCCTTTATTATTGATCAAGTATTTCCCTGTTTTAGTAACATATATAGATCAGATTTCCAAATGATTGAGTTTATTTATTTGATCGTTGTAGTTGATATACCATACTGAAGCTTTATATTCCATAATACTGCTAATTTCAATAATATTACTCTTATTATCATGAAAGTCCAACTTGTTCCAGACAAAGTATCTCTCGACTACTCAGATCTATTGACATTATAATTCTTTAGATTCGGTTATATTTCTCATGCAAATCTGTAGCGAATTCATTGTACTCTCTGTTATAGTACTCTGTAAAATTACAGGATGACTGTTATGGTAGCTAGAGAATGGCCTTGGATATAGTCACTTCATGCAAGTGAAATTATATTCCAGTGATCATTGTACTTCGCATCGAATATAATACTTTCTAACCTATTTCTAATTTCAACTGTATCCATTTATACCTTCCATTATGGAAGCACATTCATCTTGACATTGATGTACATGATGTGGCTACAGTTTACCTTAATAATCTTTATATGTTGGAAAAAGAAGAGTGATCTGACTTGAATGAAAATTTCCATCTGTACAACCACCTGTTCGGCTTTATCTTGTACTACCAATAACCCCGCCATCAATATTTCGATCAGAATCTGAAGAACCTAAGTTCACACTAAAGTTAGTATCTCCTGAAAAACACTTTTAAGCAGTGCTTTCACAGTTCGAAGTAAGTAGTTCTCTGATGAATCTTGCTTTACCTATTCTCATAGAATGATGTAAATGGGAATCTCTGTTATCATCATTGGTATTTCCTTCTTTGTAAGCTAGGATTGTCTTTACGACAATTCTAGCTGAGTTGATGATTTATTCATCTGAATACTCAGTGTGCAAGAACTATATAAACTCTCAGATCATTTATTTCCATACCTTGTTGACTTTTCTAATGTCCTTTCCCCATTCACTGTACTCTACATCTGCTTCTCTTTGGAGCTGAACAATGTTCTAATCTGCTGAATGGCATTTCACTTAATACTTGACAACTGTTCAGATTGTGTACTATCTTGTAGGACCATTTATTTCTGTAATACCTCTCATATATATAATATTGAGGACAACAATTTCAATAAATCTTGGCAGCATAGGATTGATTCTCTCAATGCCATGCATAGTATATCATAGCATTATGAAATTTGTAATTTTATCATGGTTCATGCTACACTTATATTATTTACAAATTCCTTATTTTAAATCACAATTTTAAAATTGTACTCAATCTGAAATCTTTGTAACCAGTTGATATCCATTATCAGTGTCTTGTAGATTTCTGTATTTCTGAATACACACTTTAATACGAATATATTGTTTCTGATATGACTCTTTTTATTCAAAGTTCTCTACTCCAGTATTATCAGTCATGAATTCCATAATCTTATTCTACCTATCAATATTATGGACCTATGAAATATTCGACAATATTGATTCATATGATATGATGTTATTGGAACAATTGTATTTCTGCTTCTCCTACTACTGTCAGAACATTCTTATTCAGTACATTCATTACTGTCTAGCTTATGCTTCAATTATATCTACCCAATATTTTTCCACCAGCACCAAGTATTGCTATTCTTGGCAGTTTGATCTATACTCTACAAAGTACCATGCTACAGTTACTTGTAATAGCTGTAATGTTAAGTATTAATCTGGAGTATGATGTAGCTATTATTGTACAGACTTGAAATATCAAACAAAGGAATATTTTCCAAGGAACAGTCAAACATCATCACGATTACTTAAAGCATGTTTCTTTTGCCAGATGACAAACAGATTTCCATCAAGTACTCTCCTCAGTTAATCTGATATAGTATAGATAAAGAAATGGTAGAAATAGAAGTCAGGAACAGAGGATATGAATGTTTGCAATTACATACTGAATTGTCAATACAGTCTGTTTTGAAGAACTGAATGATATAATTATCATACTATTCTCCTTGTAGTTCTTCAAATATAGCAGTTTCGAAACTCTTGATCAAACATTTACATTCTGATATCTAGTTATTTGTTGGTCTATACCTATAGGAATTTGTAGATATCTTATATTAGCTATCTGAGTTCAATAATAGATAAGGGATATAGATCTGAACTCTGACATATGATAGTTCAAGAGTATTAAATAATAATTAGTCCGTTTCGTTTCCAGGCTGTTGAATGGTAATTGAAGGTACAGGTATAGAATGAAAAGAATGGAGAAGTATATGAATGCAATTTAAAAGACATAAACAAGGATCAAGAAATTGTTTAAAAGTGGGTGGATATAATGATAGCATCCTCAAAAGTATTTCTTGACAAACAATATAATGTAATAACAGCAATATCACTCCATATCTATCAGTACATATAATATCCATATATCTTTATGAACTTGCTTGTGATTGTTATTGTAAAGATTGGCTGAGGCTGTGATTCACACTTGAACATGGATAAAATCAAGATGGACATTCTAATTGTTTATTGTTAACCCTTATTTTTCTTCTCCACAAGGTTGTATTTCTTCCCTCTGAGAATCTGGAATCCCATATACTTGTTTTCTCTCACTTTAGTACATATATCGATCTATGTCATATTTAAAAGTTCTACACTCTAACCACCTTTTTACTGGTATGTATCTCCTGATAACTACTCCTCCTCAATTTCTTGCAACTTTCATACCTTTC
Source organism: Wilcoxina mikolae CBS 423.85 (assembly GCA_014904905.1). Classification (NCBI taxonomy): domain Eukaryota; kingdom Fungi; phylum Ascomycota; class Pezizomycetes; order Pezizales; family Pyronemataceae; genus Wilcoxina; species Wilcoxina mikolae. Next base: position 96,799 of record MU122308.1, read on the forward strand.
TGATATGTAATTCTATTCAGTTGAAGAGTATCCTCTATGATATTAATCTTTCAGACCCATATTGTTGGACTAATCCTTTCCATTGTATTGTTTAACATCCAAGTTCATGATATCCTTTTGATTGTGAGTGACTTCATTACATGAAACATATTCATATGCCATCTCCTCAAGCCTTGCTATCTGATAATCATAATCCAAAAAGTGAATGTAAATTACTCTACCTTTGAACCATTCTGTCAAGTGGACTGATATTACAAGTTAGGAGAGAAAATATTGAATAGTGATAAATATTAAACTAAATGTGATCCAGTTAGTATTGATCTATATGATATCAATATTCAATTCATGATCATATCGGAATTTACTGATGTTGGCAATTTGGTTATGATCATTGTATATTCATATACTGTTTGGAATACTCATTAATATACACTAAATAAGGTATAATATTTCCTGTCAGCTGCCAGCTAATCAATATATGAGTATGGGTATCTCATTGAATGAGTTAGTGGAGTTCTTAGTACTATCACTTGGTATGAAGGATATGGTCAATACTCTATTTAACAGTATCATGAATTATCGTCGACCCCTGTTTTGACGAATATTGACAGTTGTTTGGAAGCATATAAGAATGGATAAGAGGTTAATACAATATATCATGTACTAGTCAGAATATTGTTCTTGGCAACTCAATATTATTAGTATTATTAAGAATAGCTTTATGTACTGTATCAGATTTGGTACACTAGTAATTCAGTTTCTAAGAATATCTCATTCTCTTGATATTTTGAGTTGGGAGTCAAATATTATATCTAACCACTAATACCATTCATTTTCCACCAGTATTTCTTGATTGGCTGACTTTAATCTCAAATACATTCTCCTAGAGAATTTAGTATATTTCTTCAAGCCCAGTAGCCATGATATCAGGATGGATTTCAGATTTCAGATCTGACAGTACCTTAAGAACCTCAAACTCAAAGTGTGAATTATATTGAGAATCGGGTCAAAATGGAAGCATCCTCATCAAGATGTATATAGAGTTATTGAATACAAATATTATTAAATACAACAACTTTATCGAATAATTCTACTTGTACTTCCTGAAGAATTCAAAATACTATTTTATTGTCTAATTGTACTGCTCTATCTGCACATCTATCTGTATATTACAGATATTTAAAAGTTATTGTTCAGTAGATATATAGAAGTATACTCCTGTCCACAATAGACTTGTGAACTATACACTACTATCAGTGATAATGTTGTCATCAATACTGCACTTGCAGATGTTTGTAATCCCGAGTGCATCCCTCCAGTTTTACCAGTCCAAGGAGTATCCTTACTGATTTGAGGACTTGCTTGTGATGGACATTAATGAAGATTCACTCAGGATGTGAAAGTCACTAAGATTCAAGACAAAGATGTTTGGCTTTTCAATGTGAATATTGTTAAGGCTTGTTTTCCTGGACAAGAAGCTTGCCCTTTTACTCTTCGATATTTCAGAGGTCTTTATACCTCTTTCCACATACTCTAACAATTACTTTATCTATGCTTTTCTCATGGACTTTTCTTTCTAACTACGCTTCACACCAATACCCTTTGTAGAGGATCCACTCTCGATCTCACTGAATGACCTTCTGTACCTACCTCCTATGATCTTTTATATGGACGAATCGTATCCCTACTGATATCAGTCCTTGAGACCTTTGTGGTTCGAATGTATCATATCCTTTCTATCCCTTGGCCTCCAAGTACATGATGTTCTTTCCATCGTGGGGGGTATAAGTGTAATCGGTCTGTATAGATATGATCATCAAAAGTCTTGTCAGCTATGATGTAAGCTCATGTGCTGTCGAATCTACAGCCTTTCAACTGCCTTCATATTTTCAGTAGCATGAGCTGGTAGAGTATCAATCCAGTAGCCACCCTTCATTGCTTACTAGTGGTGTGATTTATACCATTGGAGCTGATGTAGTTTTATTGGTTGTGATAACTGAATCGAGTAATATGTTGTAGAGATTTGAATCGGTGCAGAAATGGAACTTGTACCATCACGATGGTATTGTCGGTTGAATAAACGAGTATGACTCCGCTTTGAGGGCTCCTCATATTGTACAAACTGTGAGGTATAATGATACTATACTCAAAGAATAGACTGACTCGTTGTCATAGATTGTTGTTTTTCTGACAGTACAAACAAGTCATTATCTACTTCAACAAATTGATGATAATTATAATGACTGTGTAACTGGATGCAGTCGACTCCAGCAAATCCATAACAAATTGAAAAGTGATATCCTGTTAGAATTGTAATGGTAGCACCAGGTATATATTTTCACCACAGGAAATACATCATTGAGACAGAATCTCATCAGCAAAAATATTTTACGTCCAGGCGGAATGGCTCTATCAGAGTGGATGCGCTCCGTCAGAGTCATCAGGGATACTGTGGTGGTGGCTTACTGTGTGCACAGCGTCAATACAATGCGTCACATTGCATATTACTCACAGATCGCAGTTTCACCAGTTCTTCTCGTTCTGTCGGTGTTCAAGTTTAAACGAATACTCTCGTGTTGTGACCAACTGTGACCATACATCGAAATGAGTGAATTGGGTACTACACGCTTGCATCGGGATGGCAATGTGATGCATGACGCTGCAAACACCTCTCCTTGCATTCCTTCAACCTGCCTGCAAAATACGATTCTCTCTTTGCTATTTATACACATCATTCCAAGTCGCCAGATCTATGTGGCTGTTGACAATCAATCACTCGTTCCGTCTGTCTCCTGTCTTACTACTAGTAGCTATCTCTGGAATTACGTGCATGCAGCCAACGATATTTTACACGTTGAAAACTTGCAAAGCAAAAGCTGCCGGTGCATTTCTCACTTGTACAAATCTCGAGACGGAATCCAAGTTACCCGAGTTTTCTAGTATTTTGGCGAGCACGAAGGCTAACCAGTACTCAACGAAAGATCTGTCCTTGTTCAGGAGCTAGATTTTGAATAGTCATTGCTGTTGCCACTGGAGACCACCATTCAGCACGCCATAACACCTTCCCACACGCTGCTTTAATCACTCCCAGTCATTCCATCGGTCCCCTCCGTACCAGCTCTGGCTTCCTGTACATTAACACATCTGAGATATGTGTTTACCTTCTAAATCCTCAATCAGAACCTTAATACTATGATAAATACAGAGCTCCATTGCGTGTAGTTGTTCATCCGATATATATGTCTTGTTACAACTCTGATGCTTGCGAAACTCCTGCATGCCATTATATATTGCCACGCGGTACATTGCTTCTGGTATATTGATGAGTTATCCTCTGAAGGCTTTGATCATAGCGTCCGAATGCTTTCCATCATGGTGGTGTTGGGGTTCCATGAATTCGGGCTTCGCATATGACTGGGAGCTCAGGGGGGCAGCCAGATCAGCACCGGAAGAGAGGACTGTGCAGGTGGCGGTACTGTTTTTCCGATACAGGATGAGGTCTTGGAGATTAAGCTCAGTGATTTCGAAGCAGAAAATGCGATGCTGAAAGATAATTACTTGCGGCAGGTAGTTGAGATTGTGATTGGAGGCGTTCCAACCATCCTTGAGGTTCATTGTATGTTCTTGTCCATGTTTCTCAGCAGAATACTGGTGCAAGACTCTGTATCGACGAATCTGTTCGACCCAATGAAATATCAAGTGGATCTTTGGAAAGTTGAAGTCGTCATGTAACTCCTTGGAAACATCTATCTCGTGGCTGATAGAATCCAACCAGGTATTCATTTTGCATCGCTTCTTGGACGGCATGCAAGTTTCAGCATTTGTTACCTTGTCTACCTTTCGCTTCTTCACGAGTTCAATTCTCAGGATATTGGCTTTGGCCTTCACCTTTTTGCTGACTCATCCGAGTAAGAAAACATCTTTGAAGGTATGAAAACGATACAAGGCTTCCTCCAAGTAGCTCAATGCTCAATCATCATGAGATTTATATCGAGCATACATATAGAATTCTAACAATACCTATGGGCTCTGGATTGCGCAATTGAATATGAAAGGCTGAGCGGGGCTTCCACCTCGTAGAGACTGGGTTATAACTCCAAACAGCTACTGGCTCATTTCCTTCATCTCCTTTCCATTCCATTCAGAATCTTCCTCATATGACTTATTTCTTGGTGTGAGGTCGTGGTAAGCAGGAAGGTTTAACCAGATTCTAATGTACTTGTTGAGCTGTTCGTGCATCTTCATGAAGTGAAAGATCCACTTCTGGAAGTCATCAAGCATGCTGATCTGTATTGTATAGAGGAGGTCGGGCTTCAAGAAGTCGTTGACAATCCAGGGAATATGTTAAAATACATTGAATCCTCGGTGAACATTGTGCGATGAGAGTTCGGTATCGACTGCCTTGGTATTGGTATCGCTGATCATTCTATATAGGTTGTCATCCCGCCGGAAGTGTTGCTTGTCAGGAGAGACATAATCTCTAAGTTTGATCTTTGGACAGTCGCACCAAAAACAGACATGCCACTCGAGATGATGTAGGACCCTATACTCAGATCAATCATCAATCCATACTGCTAAAACCGGTTTGCAATACCTGAAGTTGCCATCTGCACAGAGAACATTGTAATACCCACTCTTGGTGCTGAGTTATTGTTTAAAGGTAAGAGGCTACAGTACCCACTGGAGTACCTCGTTCAACACCTCTTCGTTTGTTTGCCGCTGCTCATCCAGCCACATCTCAGGAATATTGCGGTTCTTGATCGGAATTGGCCGGAGAGCAACCATCACGAAGCTGGGCGTTGAGGGCATCTGGCAGATCTTCAAAGACAGATTGGCAATTGTCATATATACAGATCACCTTTTCTTGATGCCAGCAACATTCGTGAGTAGTGTTGGCAACGAACCGCCCGGGGTTCGTACAATTGACGAACCGATTTGGTCCGTGCGAACCGGATCCTTGCCAAGCCTTTCGCCACAAACCCCACAATTTCGACCTACAACTGCGAACAAAAATAAGTAAGCGAGTTCTTGTCCGATCTGCTCGATTTTTAGTGCATCTTGTAGCTAACCTCTCCCGCTACAAGATGCGCTAAAAATCTAGCAGATCGGACATGAACTCGCTTACCTATTATCGTTCAAAGATAGATGGTTCGCGAACCGGTTCGGTCAAACCTCGGAAGTTCGTCCAAATGTCGGATCGAATCCGTGTCGAACTGCACCCTGGTTCGATCTGTGACGAACCGATCCGCTTCGTTGCCAACACTATTCGTGAGATATGTTCTATTGGATATAAAGATCATGGAAACCAGTATATCCCCCACTCTGAGAGTTGACTTAAGGTCAATTACCACGTTATTATCCTCAGGTATCTCTCCTTACCTGTGTCTCCCACCACCCATCCGCCAGGTGCATTTCGGAATAGAGGTATTTCGGAGGTGTATCGATGTTAAAGCAATGCTAAGGGGTGTATATCAGATGCTCGGTATAGGCTGGCTGCCATATTAACCATCTCATGCTTTTGATAATGTCTCGACTTCAGTATTTGATTGGACGTTGATGATTGTCATTCCATCTCAAATCCTCAGGAGTGTGTAGTTTCCACTCCCCAAGAGCCTGATCATCTGGCATGCTAGCCACAAGCTTCTTCATACCATTGCCATTTTTGAAGCTTGGAAAACGCAGAGCGGTGTTTTCTTCCTTCAGCACATTGTCATAGTACGTCTTTATGCGCTTCTTTTTGATCCCACCCTGGATATATTTGTACTCTTCACGCGTCACAATTGGGTAGTAGGGATTGTTTTGTAGGATCATCTCACGGTACTCCTGAGCGACGTGTTCCCATGGCTTGGCAATGTACTCGTTCAGCAGAGCGATGGTGCTGGGGTATATTTCTGTCTGTGGCAGAGGAGGTGGCGGTAGTTGAGACTCCGAGTATGTGATGTTTTCAAGTTGTTTGAGATAGGGAAACGCGTCCAATCTTTGACTGAATCTTTGTTATCTTTGAATTCATGACGTTGAGCGGGTTCAACGCGTCTGGACACGCTTCAAAAGTCAGATTTGTCTGGTGTGCAACTTGATGACGTTCAGGATAGGGTAATTTGATATGTTTAAGTCGCCAATTGTTAGAGGTGAACTTCCCCTGGCATGAAAGTTCAGGGCAATGGAAAGCGGACATCTCTAGCATTGTCGATGCAAGGAGTGGAGTATATACTGTAGAAAGTGATGAAAGTTGGTGTCGGGCCTGATCAGTCTGGTGTGGGTATAAGTTCATGATATTTTCAGCTAACTTGAGAGATTTATTGAGCCTTAACACCATCACAAGGAGGTTCCTTAGATGCCAGGAGTCGAAAAAACACTGCATGTACGATGTCCCATAATACTATAAATGAAATAAAACCAATACAAAACCAGTACACTAAATAAACCCTGAGCAATCCAAAAACCTGACGATACGTATAATATTCAATACTTGAGAGAAATAGATTAGAACAAAGGAAACGAACAAGCCCACAACCCACCTCCTGACCCAAATGAGCTGGAAAACAAACATAACATGAGCGAAACCACACTTCCACGCGTACCTTAATCAGTGCCTAAGATAAATAGATTACAGCAAAGAATACTCACAAGACAACAACCCGACCCAAACCTGAACGCAATAACTATCGCCTTCTCTGCAATGCGAGGATAGGTTCAATCCTCGCCTTCTGAGCCAACCGAATACACCTCAGGGAGAGGGACATCAGGAATCGGGATAGCAGGAACCGGGACGTCAGGAACCTGGACATCGGGAAGAGGCACCTCAGGGAGACTGTAGCCACCTGCCGATTCCCTTAGCAGCTGCTGATCCACATCGACATTGAAGGTATTTCTGGCTGCCTCAGTTTCTTGCAGAGTTGGCGCTGCCGGGCCAGGTTTTTTGCGACGTTACAAGCCCCAAACACTCCATCCTACTGAGGGGATATGTCTTCAGAGTTCGTGCTTATGGGTGAGGCTGCAGGGTTTGTGGCCATGGGGCAGGTGCCATAGGTTGTGGCCATGAGGTATGCTCGCGTATCTTCTGGCCTTGCTAAGGTAACACGATTGGCTGATCGTCTATCATGGTATCTATATCGTCAGCCAATGTATTTACCATCTCTCCCTGGCCAATCGTCTGAGATTCTTTGCAATCATCCTCATCCTCATCGTTATCATCCTCATCCTCATCCTTCTCTTCATTCTTCTCCTCCTCCTCTTCATCCTCCTCCTCCTCATCTTCCTCATCTTCATCATGCTCCAATTCATCGTTACCATCTCTTTCCATATCCACATCGCCCTCTAACTCCACCCCGTATAGTACGTCCACATCATTCGCCATGCACATGTCCACATCAGAATCATCTTCCGAGTCATATGTACTGTCCGATTCCTCCATAGAGTTGGTATCATCTTCTGAGACAATTGACACAGCGGACGATGCTTGCGGCTCTAAATATACCCGCTCCAGTTAGCCCTTCGTGTCTGAGTCTGCCTCATATATTTCCTTCTGCATCTGCAAACCAATGGTACCAGAGATATCATCATGCACTGAAGATCCCTATTCCCTCCCTCTCGCTGCATCTGCAGTGGAGCTTTCGGGCTGGTCATCATCTGTGATGGGATGCCGTCTTGCTGTACCTGCAGCAGAGCTTTTGGGGTGGCCATCATCTCTGATGGGTCTCTTAGGCTACCTATTCCCCTTGTTCCCTGTAACCTTTCCACTGCTCTGTGAGCTTTCTCCCTCTGGGGTATGTTTACCAATACCTTTTCCTTTTCCATTCCCCTTCCCCTTCCCCATCTCTTCCTCTGTTGCCTTTCCCTGCCCCTTCCCATCCTCAGTAACCTTCCCTTTCAATTCCCATCCTTTGTTCCCATCCCTTTCCTGGTCCCTTTCTTACCCCCTGCATGTCCTCCTCACCCACACCGTTGTAATTGTCATTGCCATCATCAGAACGGTACATTCTACCACTCGGCGCTCCGGGATCCGCCCAGTTCTCATCATCATCATCCTCATCGATTATCTCATCCCAATTGAGTGGCATAATGGCCTGGAAGTCACCTGGCTTGTACTGTCGGCAGCTTGGGGGATCAGTCTTTGGTCTGATATCGTTGCTATCGTATCAAGAGAAACGCTCGCCGATACATTTAATATTTCCCAAGCTGGTTGTCTGTGAATTGGACCGATCGACTTGATCTCTGATGTAAGGATGTACGACCCCAGATGGATAGATATGAGTAGATACGATTGCACATGAGAATATGTTATAAAGATAATATCAATTGTAAGGCATGTAGGTAAGTAAGTAAGATAATCGCTAGCGTGCCAAAAGTACTTCGCGATGTTGTTATATATGACGGGTACTTTTCCGGCCACGGCTGCCGAGTGTACTTGCAAGGCCAAATGCACCTGCGAGCCAAGTACACTTACGACGTCAGGTGCACCTGATACCGCCACGACATCATCCCCCTCTTTATCCGCAGACCTCCTGGACTGCATCATATATATACATACAGAAGAACAACATTTAATACGTACGGCATCATATGTTAGGGGTTTTCCCTTAGCAAGTGTACGAGGTACGGAGGATGTCCATGGCAATCTGCGTTCAGCCACCTGTCGTTATGGTTGGTCGATGTTACACCCGCAGTTATCCCATCCTCTGAGCGATGAAGTCCTATGCGACGAACGAGCCTATCCAATACCAAGCCCTGGCAAAGCGACATGATTAATCCGCGTGTGGGAAGTATACTTTCTCGATCGAACAGCGATAGTCACGACACTTAGCTGGCGAAGGCATCAGTCTCAAACACTTAGGAGTGTATGCTACTATACGCCTAGGCCCCCGATAGTCAGAGACGTCATGAGTTGCCAACGTATTATCACGTCATTGCGGGAACCTTCGGGTTAGCCGTGCATGATAGTTTCGACCAGAACTACTTTACTGTATCAGCAATATGGGACAGCTGGCTAGAGCGGGGTACACCTCTACACTCTCCGGCAGGCACACGTCAGAGTTCGAGAAGCGGGACTTCACTATGGGGATAACTATACAGTCTAGGGACTCCATATGTTAACTGCGCCCCGGTAGTTAAATCTACCTATTGAGAACTTGTGTGTGGGTCGACTTCCCGAGTAACGGCAGATCGCAGGTGGTCTGGTCCGACATAAGCTGCAGCCCTGCAATGGAAGTTAAAGCCAGCGAGATGGGAGGTGCGATACATGGCATAGCAGCGGCTGGTCGCCGACGCAAGTCTATGAGGGTAAACATACCCCTGCAACCCACTATCCGATTTAACATTGAGTCGAGAGATCTAAAAGGAAGTGATGGTTCGATGAACACATCAGCGGTCGTTGCCGAAACCTGTTTTCTGCGTAAAGCATACAGACCAGAAGAGAAGCAAACAGGCTTAGTCACTACGTGGCAAAACCTGACGGCATGAGGATAACCTACAGGGATGCCTCGCACTTTAGAAAGTGCCGAACGTCAAACGGAAAAGAAGCGCAACCTACCGAGATCGACTAACCAGCCTAACGATCGGAGGCCATAGCTATCATAGTACAAATGCCAAAGTCATAGAGAGTATACGAGTAACTCGCTCTATAAAAGAACCGCCTTTGCACCTGCAAAGTAAAACATCAAGCTCTAGCAGCAATCCACAGTCAGAACATACCAGCGGACAAGACACTAAAATATTATTGTTGTTTTTCTACTTCAAGAATATTTCTCTCTATAAAATATACTTTATAAATTTCCGAAACCTTGACTCTATCGTCTTATACGTACACACACTTTACGCGCGAGCTATTACTCTATACGACTTCCCTATTGCGAGTATCTTTATCCAGACATACAATATTGAGTACGAATACTTTCACTGGTTTTATACTCGTGAACTCCCCTCCGAATACCACAACCTCCCGGTTGAAGACTACGAGGTTCAATCTGACTACAACGACTACAAAGATTATCTTCAAGATACATACGACTTCTAAGGAGTAGGCGGCTATACTTTACTGATAAGTATCCCCGTAACAGTATAATATTTTGGACACGTCCAAAAAGTGTTTATGTCTACACATTGCATCGTTTGCGATAACAGAGCTTGCTGTGGAATTACATTTACTGGACACCCAGAGGGACCTACAATACAACATTTCTGTGCAGAACACTGTATGCAAGGCTGCAATGGAAACTGCGTTACCTGCAGTTTTTATTTGAGAATCCAACTTCGACAAGCAACACTATCCACAGGACCATATACATTCCCCTCTCGACAGCTTCACAATGGCCAGTCACAGTCGCCGACTAATCTTCGGAGCGGGCCAATTGGCATCAATGTCATCTGGAGTCACCAAATCCAATCAGCCCTCGAAACCCTTACCAGGATGGGCGAAGAAACTGCAAGATCAATACGAACAATCGAGGAGGCAGTACTTGGACTCCAGACTGCAGTTGCCGGAGAACGAGGACACGGAAATGGCCGACTCGGTACCGGCTCATATCGGTCGGCTGGATCAAGAAATGCAACGTCTAGTGGAGGCTTGCAACAGCAAGAAAGAAGCAATCGAGGAGGAATTCGAAGACGTTCGGCTCGGTTGTCAACTGTTCAGCCAACAAGTGGAAACGGACAGAGTACTAGGACAACGAGTTCTAGAAGGCCACGAAGAACAAATACAAGTACTGAAAGCAGTATTGAAGGAAATGAGGACCGGAATGAATGGCCTCCAACAACAGAATGATTGGATAGTTAAAGAAGCCTTAGAAGAATTTGGAATTTTAAGAGGACGGATAGAATGGTGTGAAGGACAGATTAGGACACTGACTTCAAGAGTGTTGGCCTGGTCGGTATCTTTCAAAATTTACCAAGACAAGGTGAATAAAATGGAGAAGGTGATCAAGGAAGAAATACCCACATGGACAGACATCAAAATTTTAGAGGCAAAATTCGATAAACTTCAGAAGGACCATACCGGACTCACGTTGGTGTTCGAAAAGGCAAAGGTTTCGGCATCCACACTGATCCACCCAGATCGAAAACAACAGATTGCGCAGTGGCAACAACGGAAGGAAGAACGCAATAGGAGTATCTCACCTATTGATGATTCTGACGTTGCAGAAATCTTTGGCCTTCGTGGGGGATCAGGAACACAAATCGGATTAGCGGACGCACCACCGCCAGGGGAAAGTGCAGGAGCCGGAGGATCAGGAGAAGCTCCGCCACCAGAGGGTACAGGAATGGACCCACCTCCACCACCACCACCAGGGTCTTCACATGCATCCAGGAACGGATCTCAACGAGGAAGGGGACGCAGTAATACTCAGTACCCAGAGAAGCAACGAGACTCAAGACTCAAGTTGGCAGATCCAGCAAAGTTTAAGGGAAAGGCATCTGAAGATTTTGATGTGTGGTGGATGAGTATGGAGGTTTTTATTAGCGACCAACTGCACCTTGTTACTCGTCCAGGTCTTAAAATTCAGTACGTACGAGGACGGCTAGAGGATCACGCTCTGGCCTGGCACATGCAATGGGAAGCGGAAGCCCAAGCAGGAAAACACATGCGGAGTTGGTCAATATACAGATCCGCTATCAACACCCGTTTCCACAACAAGCACCAACAGGAAACGGCTTACAAAGCTATGACAGAACTCAAGTATGGTGGCAACGTTCAGCATATGATCACAGAGTTCGATACACTGAACGCGAAGGCCAAAATCACGGGAGTGGCATATCGAACCATGCTTATGAGCAAAATTCGGTCTCAAGTTTTTAAATAACTCAGTCTCATCAACCCGGCAGATAAAACTGATGAAGAATTACGAGAAATTATTATCAATGCCGGAAAAAACGTTGAAGTTTGGCAAGCGACGGAAAAGAATTTCGGATTTATGGGGAAGTCACGAAGTTCTAACAGTACATCCGGCCGAATCAACAAAGATCGAGGAAAGATCCAAAAGCCCAGGGGTCTTGGCTCTGGATTCCAAAAACAACGACAACGTTTTGAAGAGAAAGGTACGCAACGACGAACGGATTCTAGGGGATCGTCTAAACCAAGCCCTTTTGTTAATTCAGAAGGAAAAACGTTTCGTCAGTTAACGGAAGGAATAAATAATGGAGAACTGGCAAGATGGAGAGCAGCAAAAGAATGTCAACACTGCGCATGGCCCACCGACAGAAAAGGGAACCACAATACTATTCTATGCATTCGGGACATCAAATTGTCAAAAGGAACCGCCGATTTCGGCCACCCAAAAGCATATCAGAAAATGAAGGTCGGGGCAGACGACTAGTTAGATGATGAAGGAGACGATGTTGTGGTCGGAGAGGCGGAGGAAGTTGAGGAAACTTCAGACGGAGAAATACCATCCAGTTCAGAATCCGCTGACAGCAAAGGATAGGAGGAATCAGATTTGGCTGATAATTGGTGGGAGCAACAAGAAAGCTCGGATTAATGGTAAGTATCGAGCTGGAGTGAAGGATATGTTGATTAGGCGGGAGAAAGCCTTTATTATAATAATCCGGTCGGTACCATGAGGATTCCAGTAGGGATGAAACTGCTGGCAGTAGTACCGCGACACCAACACCCCCAGAAAGAACTTACAAATATGATACCATACAATAACAACAACCATGGACGTATCAACTTCTTCGACTTAGCAGGAAAACCTTGTTTACTCGCGGAACCAGAACCCCTCAACGCATTCGCAAGCATTGACACCATACTCAATGAGCCGGAAGAACCTCTTGAGTCATTCTTCTGGGATCAACCAGATTCACCATACCTTTGAAATGTGTATTGGACAGAGGCAGCCCGACACAGGGGAGGTCTCGCTATTGACGACCCTGTGTTCGGAGATTCCTGGACCAAGTACAAGGGCATGCACGTTGATTGCGAAGAGTGGTACACTTGTTATTGTGAACACAACTGCGGAGGTACTCACACTACCATCGGTAGAGCACTCAACGCTTTACCCACCATCTATGAAGTTGAAGAACGTTACCTAGAAGATATCCTCCCGGAGCAACCAGCAACGTTCGAAGAGCTTTTTAACGAAGAACCCAATTACGAGTGGTAGAACGTCACTACCCTCAACGACCCGTTGTGGCCGAGGCATTGTCGAAAGGATGGCTACCAAATGAAAACACTCCCGTTTGGAAGAAGAACCGCCAATCAAAAAACAAAACACCTCCGACGATTTTGTTTACTATGAAACGAAACATGTACACAAGATTTCCAAAACCAGAATCGGCGAGCGACCCGTATACCGGTTCTTTGTGGACTACACGGATAGGGATGGAAAAGTACAGCAGTTTTCGGTCCGAGCCATGCTGGATTTGGGATCGACGTCTTTCACCATATCACCGCAGTGTGCTAAGGTGTTTAAGATACCAGTAGTCAGAAGAGAGAAGAACATCAACGCAAAAGATTTTAGCGGTAAGTCAGTTAGTTTACCAAGTATTTATACTTATTTATTTATTTATTTATTTATTCATCATACAGCATGCAGCCCGCAGGCTATGGCCGGTGAAGTACAAACAAATAACCATGAACAAGCATAACAAAT